>PVKA01001310.1:63621-151414 GCA_004027165.1 Ctenomys sociabilis | reverse complement strand
ACTAGGTAAATAATTATTGAATCTTTGATATAATTCAGCTATAAAAAAAACCTGTAAATATAATTTCATGTATGCACCTTGTACAGTACCAAAACGTTATGAAAACAGTTTGCAGTGTATTAATTCATCGACTCTGTATGGTTAAGGTGTCTTGAAACTGTCTGATTGACATTTGTATTTTAATAAAATAAAAATAAATAAAAAAAAAAGCAGGCAAATTAGGAAAACTCTAGACTGTTTTAACTAAGTGAAGTCCTTAGGAAATGAATGTTTGTTAACACCAAAGTCAAGGCAGTCATTTTATTTTTTTTTATTTTTTTTATTTTTTTGTCTTTTTGAGACAGGGTCTCACTATGCAATTCAAGCTGGCCTTAAGCTCACTTTGTAGCTCAGGCTGGTCTCGAACTCACAACAATCCTCCTGCCTCAGCTTCCCCAGTGCTGGGATTACAGGCATGCACCACCACACCCAGCTACTAGGCAGTCATTTTAAAAAAGGACACATACCCCATCTTTGGGTCAGATGAGACAAAGAGGACTATGCCCATCCAGGAGGACACATATAAAAGCCGTGTTCTGGCTTAGTGTTCTGGGCAGGTCTCATTTGGGAGGGTAAACTTGAGACACAGTGCAGAGAACTGACACCTGCATGACACCAGAAGAAGCTATCTCCAAAAGCAACACATTTATGGGACCAAAACACATTTTCTTTGAGGGATGATCTCAAGCATTTCTCCTAGGTCTAATTATTTAGGTGCATAAGAACTAAATTTGGACTTTAAAACCTTAACTGTAAAATGCTAGGTAATCTTGTACAGGTTGTTAACTAACCTTTATAAAATTTGGACAAATATTAGTTACTCTGCCAGGTAGTAAATACTCAGAAAGCAGCAACCACTCTTTGAAGCAGACGACTGGTTTCTGCAGCCGTTCTTTGGAGAATCCCCATTGAAGCCAATGGCTGATGGAATGTTGACCAGATAAACTGGTGAATTCCGTTCTGGAGACTGAGCTCTGGTTGTATGGGCCAGGAGAAACTGAGAACACCTGAGGGGTCATGGCCAGGGCTACTCTCTGGTGGATACCTAAAGGTGATTAGTAGAAACTGGCTCTTGACCACTGAAAGATTTCCATTTACCTATTATACTATTTTTTTCTCTTTTTCTGCTACTAAACTAGAAATTCTACCTAAGCTTTTCAGTAGAACCCTTTAATAAGCCCTCCTTCAAAATTTAGGCTGAGGCAGCTTGCAGTGGTTTATATTCTACAGTGCCTATGAGGGAAATGATTTACATCTGAGTAAGAGTAAGAGATTTATGTGAGCTTTAAGGTAAAATTTTTACCAACATGTAAAATGTGATATTAGGTGATAAAGTATGTTTCACCTATGAGCTTCAAATTTAAGTCTTGTCCAATTGCTAAAAATGTTTACTTGAGTGATTAGGTGGTAAACACAAGTGTTTATAGATTGCTCAGTGCACAGGGCCAAATCCTTCCAATCAATGGTTCTATCTAGCTCTAAAGAGACCTTTGTAGCATGAAAAGTTCTCACTTTGAATTGACTTTTTTATGCAATGGTTATGCTTCCTTCTGCAGACATTGTGGTCACCAGACCAATTGTAAATTACATTCACAAATATTCAATAAGAGTAAGTGAAGTGTTTGTGAGATGTTTCAGGAGATAGGAATCATGCAGCAATGTAAGGGTGAATAGGCTGGTGGGGTCTTGTCTCCCTTTTCTCCAACAGGAGCATCCTCCTGTTCTGGGAAGTACTACTAAGGGGACCTCTGGGGGAGGAATCAATTAGAAAGAAGGTGGGGATGCCCAAAACGGTAATTTCTATTGAATTCCAGGTTATCTCACAGTCACAGTCTCTTACTCCTTTAGAGTGCTTCCTTAGGCACTGGATGACGTTTGATCCTTACATGCTGAAAAGTAATCTTTTAATCCAAATGAAATGTAGAGGAAAATATCAATTATGGCACCATTTTACAATTAGAAAGTTATTGTAAAAAAAGAAAGAAAATGGTCAGAAATGCCTTATGTTCACATGTTTTTGCATTAAGAAATAGACCTCATTTAGTTGTAAAATGTAGACGTGAGCCACTGGGAGACCAGAGACTTCAGGATCCTAAGACCTTCAGGACCCCAGAGCCTGAGACTTCTTGCCAACCTTTGGATCCTGAGAACAAGGCAACCTTAATCACAGCCTCACTCACCATTACTGAAAGCAAACTTTCCCCTGCTTGTCCTTCTGGTCTAGAAGATAGATCTTCTAAATCAGCAGAAATCCAACCCTCTACAGGGTTCTGCCCATCCTTATCTAAGTTTAGACAGGCTCCTTAAGGGCAATACCCTTTATAAGAGGTAAGTGGACAATTGGGAATTTCCAGAGTTCACATACCTTTCTCAGTGACCTAAAACAGATAAAGTCAGATCTTAGAAGATCTCTAGATGCCCTGATAAGTGTACTGGTATCATTAGAGGACTTACTCAGACTTATAAATGTTAATCTTAAACCAGGTTTTAACTTAAATGAAAGACAGGCAGCATCACAAGCTGCTATCTCATTTTGAGATAAATATAATATTGCTAATTGTATAGAGCTAGGAGATATCCAGTGGAACTACCTGTTCCCACCAGAGCCCAAATAATCAGACCCTTTATGGCCTATAGCCAGGCAAAACTAAAAAAGATGTTCTTTTCAAATGTGTATTGTTAAAGGTCTAAGAACTAGAACCAAGCCTTCTAGTTACTTTAAATTTCAGCCATTTATCATAAAAAGATGATTTTTTAGAATGCTTACTAGAGGCACTGGTAAGACATAATTCCTGAAATGCTAATTCAATAGAGGTAAGTTTACAGATAAGTTTATTACTCAGTCAGCTCCAGATATTAGAAAAGAGCTACAAAAGAGCTTTTGCTCTAGATAACTTAATACTATAGTGAAAACTGCTTCTTTAGTGTCCTATAATCGGAACTAGGAAGAAAACCAGGGAAAGAAAGCAAAGGGATAAAAAAAAAAAGACCTATGTCTGATTCTCTGGGCTCCAAGAAGAGCTCAGTGACAATGAAGTTCATCTTCTGATGAGATTCCCCCGCTACTTCTGTCAAAATCCCGGCCAGCATAAGAGGGACTTCCTTAAGAGGCCCCACAAGCATGTTCTGACTGCCAAGGCAGCATTAGAAGTGGAGCTGCACTCTGGAGGCTCCAGAATTCAGACTCAGTGTCCCAGGTGGTCCACTAGGACTAAATGGCATTGGGCCTATCTCCTCGCTCTGGCTGGACTATTATCCCTACCTGTAATCTCCACAGAGGAGCCCTAAGTACTCATGACTGTAGAAGGAAAAGAAATTCAGCCCATTGCTAGACATTGGCACAGGTCTCTTTGTCCTTCTCCAAACCTGACCTTCCTTCCAGTCATCATTCCTCAATAGAAACAGACTTTAAAAGATACCTTTCTTTAGATGTAATTTAGATACTACAGTATATCTAGTTTCTAAATAATCATAATTATGCTAAGACTAGTTTTTACAAATGTAAATATATTGTTGTTCATGAATAAGACTTAAAAGGTATTTCACTAGTGAAAACTGGCTCCCAAAGACAGATAAAATCCTGTCAGCATAAAACAAGGTTCTAAAGACACTGACTACACAGTGTCCAATAGCTTTGGGCCTATAGATGGAGCCAGGCCTTGTATTGTGACATAAAACTCAAAGCCACAAAGTTAAAAGGAAAAAATCCTTCAGCAGTGCCCCTTGCTACGAAAGAGGCCATGTCTGAAACACTAAATGAGACATTGGTTTAATCTGACAATGCTGTGTATTTCATTAGAAGTATATAAGTTCACCTGGTTGATTTCTGATGTAACATACATTTCATGCTGATAGTAAATGCAGCTGTGACTTCTCTTAACTAAAGTTAGAGGGGAGTTCTCTTAACTAAAGTTCTAGCAAACTGTCAGACTCTACAAATAAAGAGGTCTAATAGCTAGTGAGTTACAATTGCTATGTCTCAAAAAAAGTTTATAAATTAACCTATTAGCTTAAATGCTCATACTTTAATTATACATGTTCTAATCTCTCAAATAATCTGTTTCCTAAAAGATACCACAACCCAGGTAATCATACAGGTAAAAACTATAGTAAATGTGCTAGATTGACTTTAGATCCATTTTACTGGGATCCACCAGATTTTGCTTATAGAGACACATGTTAAGACCTTAACAAACTGTCCACCTCATACAGCTGAGGTGGGCTGAGTCTTGAGGTTTTCTGCCCTATGTCAAGAGAAGTTGCTCTCACATTCCTTGAGCAAGGCTGTCTATAGAAAGCCTTAAAACCAAAAAGTTTTATCTTTCTCAGTGGGCCCCAGATATCTGACACAAGCTACCGCATTTAGAAGGATTTGCAGGAATAAATTTGTGTCAGTTATTAAAAATTGCTCAGAAAGTGTCTCATAGTAGAAAGAGATTGCAAGATCATGGATATTTACTTCTCAGCCCAAGGGAACTCATGTTAACTGTCAGCATAAGGAGAAAGCCTGTTAAATTTTTAGTAGACACTCATGCAGATGTGTCAGTAGTTACCAGAGAGAGACCCCACTTACCAACCAGAAAGTACTCAGTGTTTTCCCTAGGTCTGACAATTCATGTGCCCCCCATAACAGAAGCACTGGTGAGACATAAAAGGTCGGTTTATTCCAATGGCTATGGAATATAGAGGGATTAAACTCCACATTTAAGAGATCTAACTACAAAAAGTTCTAACTATTCTTTATAATTACAAACTTAAAAACAAGATAGTTACATTCCAGATCCTTCTAATGTCTCAATAGCTGACCAAGATATTAGATATCAAAGCAGTGCTTTGTGAGATGCTGCATTCCTCTGGACCTTATCTTTACCATCTTTATGGAAAGTCATTAATATCTCCTTGGTGAAAATCATTTTTGCTTGTATTCATCGTTATCCTATTGATATGATCATTTGGCCCATGTATGTTTAATCATTTCTTTGGCTTTGTCTCCTCCAGTCTTAAAGCTGTTCGGCCTACCCAAGATAAAAATGCCTGGTGTCTATTGAGAGCCTTTAGGCAGAACCTCTGGAAAGCATATCTGACTGCCATTTCACAACCATGACCCCTTTCACCTGAAGAATACAGAGTGGTCATCAGCCATGATTCTCTCGTGGCAGTTCAAGCCACTTCTTTAGATGGGGGAATGTTGTAGGTAGATGAACTAGATAGAAATAGTATAGGCAGTCAGACAGGGCCAGGCCCTCAAGGAGATAAGATGGAAGACAAGGTAACTGCAACTTGGAAGGGACAGACACTCACTATAGGCCAGACCTTAAGACAAAAGAGGAAACAAATATAGCCACATATTTCCCTAGGGGTGGGCATCAGGCATCATTGATATTATAAATATGTATCAATCACCTTGAAAGAGCCCAAGTGAGTCACTAACCTATTTCCCCAACAGGAAGAGACCCTGTTCCATATTCATGCCCACTTGCTACATGATTTGCTTCCCCTTATGATTCCAATTTAATCAATTTTACCTGAACAATGGTTCTTTGTAATCTCATTGTTTGGCCATAGCTTTGTTCCACCTCATGCCCACCTAAGAGAGTTCCCATGTTCTCCATCACCTTAGACTTGTCTCACTTCATTGTTTTACTCAATACAGCTCCTTGATAGAGATAGCTTCCAGGGGACCACCCGCTTGTGCCACTCTCCTGTTCCTCTCTAGGACAGAAGCTTTCTTTCTCTCAATAAATGTATTCTGCTCATGCAAATAAATAAATAATAAAAACAATCATTGGATGTTTATACAGCAATAAATTCACACTGTAACTCCATATTCATATCAAATATTTTGTTAAAGTGTAATTTTATAGACATATTTGAACTAAAAATTAAAAAAATATATTTATTTAACATGTATTTGCTTATTAGAGGCTCTCACTATGCAGCTCAGCTCGCAGTGATCCTCCCATTTTCAGCCTCATGAACACTGCTACTACTGGCATAGGCCACTACAGTCAGCCTCTGTGGCCAGCTCAGCCCGGCTTCAGGGTGGGGCTAGCACAGCATGTGGTGAGAAGGGCAGAGAACTACAGTTTTGGTGCTTGCCAAAACAGGTGCTTTAGTCCACTGAGCTCTTTTTTCCTTTTTAAAAATAACTTTATTGAGAAAGAAGTAGCAATCAGATAGTTTCAAAACTGGATAGTATAGGACAGTTACAATAATTAATACAATGCATATTGTTGTCCTTGTAGTAGTTATTCATAGTGAAAGATGCAGACATAATATCTTGTCTGAACACTGTTAGTTCAAAACTTTCTTCTCATTGAACCAAAAAGTATCTGTACATATATATATATATATCACTACAAAGTGATCCTTCACTTATATCCCCCTTTTTTGTTTACTTTTGTCAGAGATGGGTATTCCATTACCACTCATATATTTTAGGTGCATGAATTCAGCAGAGTAATCCAATATAGTCCAGTAGTCTATAATACTAGTGGGTTATCTGCATGACTGTCAATGTCAGAAGTTATTGACTTAAGCCTTTTACACCTCAGCATATTAATATGGCTTTACTTTTTATACCTCCTTTTTATACTTTTCTGCTGGATGGTCTATCTCACCAGCTCCCCAAAACAAAAATTTTAGAACATTAAAATATTTTGTCTCAAAAGTATAATGGAGTTTAAAATTAATAGACTTTTTACTATATCAATATCATTTATGGGTATGAACTCTTACATGTTTAAAGTGGGTATAAAATGAAATCCTAACCATCTGGAAGCAGTGAAATTAGTCTGTCAAATATTTTTTGTTGAGATTTACAAAACCAACAAATTGTATTCAAAAAGATGCCATAGGTTCTCACCTTTCTTCAGTATGGTATCAATTTCGAAAGCTGTTGTTCACTGGATTTACTGTGCATCATTACACAATGGCTTCAGTTCTGCTTATCAAATCAACAGGTTCATCCAAATGTCCCCAGTAAGCCACTTTTCCCTTTCAAATTCACAGCTCACCTCTGGGATCCCCTGAAGTCTCCCACCTCTTCCCTCTCCAGCTTGCACTGCCTTCCTCCCAAGGGCTGTTGAGCTCTTGAAGGCATATTTTGTGGGTAAAACAGGTTTTACATTTGACTCTAGGGCAACAGAGGACAGCTGGGGTTTTAACATATGCAATTTTAGAAAAATAATTCAGTCCTGGAAAGCACAAAGAAATATAGCACTATGAGAAATAAAAGAGATTTCATAGGCAAGTGTAACAATTCATGTAATTTCAAGGTTTTTTTATTTTTCACAACTTACAAGGCTCTCATATATGAACAGAATTGTGTTTTTTTATTTTTAAAGGGAATACAAAATAGTTGCAATAATAAAAAATAGAAATGATACAGAATTTTACTAAATAAAATAATGTGATTCAACAGTAGTTGTTGTATTGCATAGTGGTTTCTTCAATTTAGTTGTTTCAGTTTCAAGATATGTGTATGCAAAAAAAGGGTATAAGAAATTAAGAATAAAGCACATGGTCCTGAGTTTGATCCCTGGTACCACTAAAAGAAAAAGAAAAGAAATTAAAAATAGAAAAAGCAAAAATTAATATAGTAAAATGGAAAGAAACTGAACTTGAGGATTAAACAACAAAGATGAGAGAAAGGATAAAAGATAGGGGAAAAAAAGAAGGAGAAAACATGCACATATATAGAGAGGATGGCTGAGATGATGGTGCTGACAATTTCCATCAGGTTTTTTTTAAATAGCAGTTAATGTTTAGACTTTTTACCTTAATTATCTCTGCATGTTGATATCTGTGATTGAGTAACTACATCAAGGACAGCAATGTGTAATACAAAACCCATGACTGGATATCTATCTCTCATTTTGGTCTTCTAAATGTGTACCATTTCTAATGTCTTATATAATCCGTTATTATACTCTGTTTAAAATAATTCTTTAAAAAGATGCAAGGAAACAGTTAAGATTCCTTAAAAGCAGGTGTGAATATTGAATTATTTGTCCAATCTTGCATCACTATATTAATGTGAGCAACAGGTTTGATGATAAAACTAGATATTGTGACAACCATTGTTAATTGGCTATTCCCACTTTGAAAATCTGTAACGTGTATTGTTGTGCATTACCCTGTTTCTGTCTCTTTTTTCTATTTGTTTTTTTATTTTGTTTTTACTCTTCAAAATGAAATAAAATTGAATTAGAAAGAAATAAGCGTTGCCTGCTGCTCTGCAGAAAGGACTGCCTTTGGGGGGTTTTATGGCAGCCCAGAACAGTGCTTACTGTTGCTCAGAGTGGAACAGCCTTGATCATGCTGCAGTGATAAGGCAGGTCTCAGTTGCTATTGGACAGTAACTGGCAAGCAAGCAGCAAGGAGCACTAGCACAGCAGCTTAGGGAACAGCAGGGGCTGGACTCAAGGTGTCAGGACGGGGCTGTTAATGCAGAAGGGGCCTGAGAGTGAAACCTGTGTCCTTGTCTGATAAGCACAAATTCCAGGCAGACCTCTGCCAAACAGCCTCGAAGGGTGGAACAAAATGATTCTGCCACATTTTGCACACATACATGAAGGGTAGAAAGAAATCTACGAACTGGAGGGAAAACTGTAGAGGTCGTCAATGCATCCTTTGGGTAATCTCCTTGTGAAACATAAAAGAGATGAATTAGACAAACAAAGCTCATCTCTGGTTAAACTAAGCAATGATCCCAGAAGCTCACTGCCTCTTTCTCTATCACTCTACTCTGCTGCTGCATGTCAAGCATTCAGCACAGATCCTGGCATGCAGGAACACTTACAAAATACCTACAATGACTACCTAAAGCCTTTGGGGGAGAATTTAGGATTGCATCTAACAATTCTAAGCAACAGAATAGCTCATCATTGAGATCAGAAAATCTAAGTTAGACTTCTCTGTATCGTTTACCAGCTGTGTGACCTTAGAAAGTCATGCAGTGACCTTTGCACCTCTATAACCTATTTCTGTTTGTCCTTAAAATAAAGGTATTAATACTGGTACTGCACAAAATTATTTTAAGAGTGCTGTGACACTAAATGTGATATAGTAATTCTATCAATTACTAACACTATGACTTGAACTTTGCAGATTTAAAATTGAGATGCATTTTTTTATCACCTATATTTATCAAGGCTCATAATATAAATGGAGGGATCAGCATAGATGTCCCAAGGTACAACACAGTCTTTCTAGCAGCACCCAACATTTACCTAAAACAGACTCCAGCACTTTCAGAACTTATGGCTGTAGACTTTTTACCTAAAACAAAAGTTGAAAAGTTACAATTCTTCTCTCCTTCCCCAGATGCAGTCACTGTAACGTGCCTTTGTAGTACTTGACAATGCAGTTGCTAAAAAAAGCTGTGCTAACAATTTCAGATTTGCTTAAAAATCCTTCCCTTCTCTGCAAGAAAGTAGAGCTGATGTAGAATCAGAGCGGGATCTGATCCTGGGACTGTGGTGCATCTGTTCAGTGTCTGTTTGCTGGGAGCACGCGGGTGTGGCTTTGGGGGTCTTTGTCTGGTTCCTTCCCTTCTGGCTGTCTTCTTCTCTCCACTGCTGGGGATGCCTTGGCCAAGGCAGCGTGGCTTCTGCATGCCCCTCCGCAGTGAGTCTCTGTCTGGAAGCCAGTTGATTGTGGAGCCAGCTGACCTTGAGCAAAGGAAAGCTCTGTTTTCTGCTATGAACGCTCAGGGTTGTGTCTCAGGTGCAACCCAGCATCTTCCTGTGTGCTTGTTACATGTACTGAAGCTCTTCTCCCTGCACTCATTGCGTCAATAATTTCTGCAGCAATGCTCAATTGCTGTACACCTATGTGCTCAAACATGGAATTCGAAACCACCAAAACAAGAAAGTAAATGCTGTGCCTTTAGAGAGTTCACAACTCCACTAGTTAAGCAAGATGTGCACTATAAAAAAAATGACCTTTTCCAAAAAAACTTAAAGTTTGCTAATTACAGAAAGCAAAACACAGAGGCAAAACCAATTGTATGGACTGATACAGGAGTACAAATGAAGCCAAATAAATCAAAAGGACTGTGAAAGTAAATTTTGAGACTATTCACAAATACCTAAATCTGAAGTCGTAGCCTCTACTTTGAAAAGCCATTTTCCTCTTGTCCTTAGTTCATTTTGACCACTTTTCCTCTAAAAAGCTTCTAGAATTGAGTAATTATTGTGCTATTGAGTATGTGTCCCCAAATGATTTCTCCTGTTTTCTACACAGTGTAGTTTACACAAGCGGTCATTTGAACAGGCCACATGTCGGTTTGCAAGTGAGGCTTCCTCCGCATGTGTGCACTGGACCCCAGCAGTAGCACACCCATTGCAGAAAGTACACAGATGAATAGATTCTCTGGAGTACAGGTGTCGCCATACAAAAAACTTTTTATATGACACCATAGTCTACAGATCGTGTCATTGTTTGTAGTTGTGTTTGCATCTTTGAGAATTTTTTATTAAATTCCCTTTAAAGTTCCCCTGGGATTTATTGAGAGTACATAAATTATCTCCAAATTCTCTGAGTAGAAAATTATTTATTCCTTAGCAATTATTTATTCGGTCTTGACCAAGGAGCCCGTGGCTACCATGCAAGAGAAGCTTTCCTCCCAGCTCTTTCTGCCCCACTGCGATTTCACTTCTCCCAGTGACTTTGTTGTTTGAGGTGTTTTCTGGGCCTCCTCTTTTCATATTATCTAATGTAGTGTAAAATCTAGACCACATTTGCACAGCTGTAAAGTTTCGGTTGATGAATTCACAGCTTTTCTTTCATGGCAACTCTTAGTTCACCTGACAATTGGTGGGGGCTGAGTAATTAAATAGTTGCTTGTATTCTTCTACCCAAATAACATGCCCTCAGTTGTTCTGCTGCAACACCCTGCTACTGCTCACCTCTGATCGTCATAATCTGGAGCTGCTTAATTGACCTCTTACTTCTTATGAGAAAATATTTCATGTTAGTTCACCATTATCACAGTTTTCTTGTCAAGTTTCCTATCATTTTATCTCTCAGGAACACCCATTAGCAATAAATCTCTTGTTTCACTAGTGAAGACCTCTGGTCTTTGATCTGGTCTTTCATAAGATCCTTTGGGATTCACGTAAAGCCAACTCAAGCAGCTCAAGCATAAAAGGAAAATTTAATCTGAGATGCAGGTGTAGCTCATGGAATCAAACGAATGGCAGGGGCAGAGCCAGACTTCAAAAGGGCTAAGAATCAGAAACTGCAAAGGCATCACAGACCCAATCAGTATGCTCCTGTGTGCCCTTCTCTCTTCTCTTTGTGTGTTTCTTTTCTTCCTAAAATGATTCCTCTGCTCCACCAGGCAGTGGTAGCAGAATTCTAGTACAAAGCTGTTCTATTTGGATTACCTCATTGTCAGCCAAACCCAGATTAAATGACTCTCTGAATTCTAGTCAGGAATGAGAAAAACTTATTCCTCAAAAACCTTCATATGACCCCTCAGCTAATGAAAACATGGGCCAATTCTGGGAAACACAGGACATAGTCAGATAATTATGATAGCCAACTACCAAAGAAAGGGGGGTAAAAGTAAGGTAGACACAATGTGAAGTACAAACTTCTGCTTTTTTTCCTGCCTAGATGTTTTTAATGGCTTCTCTATTTATACTATGCAACTTGACTTCCTCACTTTGATAAGATTCTGAGTTATTTAATTATATATCTTAGATTCTTTAGTAATGTTTAAGCCTGAAACTTTCAAAGTAATGATTTTACCTACTTCTCCTTACTGAATCTTACTTAGAGAAGAAATGTAATCAGCTAAGTCCAAGAAAGTTTGCTTTAAATGGCAGGTGAATCAACAATAAACTTTTTTTTTAATTTCATACATTGGTTATTCCAAGTTTACACCAAATTTTTAAATTTTTCTAGACCAGTCTTTCATCCATCACATCCTGGATAAGCTGAGGCTCTTATGGTGATGGTTTTGGGTTGGGGTGGTTAGTGGGCAGACAGGTGGGATCAAAGGGGACTGAGACTGCAGCAGTGAGAGTAACCAAGTGCGTGGTTATAGCAATGCATGCTGTGGCCTGGCGGGTGGGGAGGATGAGTCATGTTTTAGCAGTGTAGCTGTTGTTCCTGGGTATAAGTGGGGGGGGGCACAGGATACAGGCGCAGGCTCTGATTGACCCTAGAGCTTAGCAATTTGGGTGGCTGGGGAAGATATGGGGGTCCTACCCAGCAACACTTAAACGTAGTCCTTTGGCTACTGTTCTCATAACCTACATTACAGGTCACATAGGAAGCACTTGGTAGTGCAGTAGCTAAATACTAATTTGTATAAAAATTTGAGTAAATTATATTGGTTGTGTCTGTCCTCAGATTTTCTTCAAAAATCTGTATCTTTAGCTTGACAGATAGGTTGATTTTAAATTGAGGCTGTATTCATTTAGAACATGAGTCTCACCCATGCTGACTCCTCTGGCTCTGCTTCTTCCTCTCCCTCTTCTAGCCTTCTGAAGTTTTGTTATAAGCTGAGTATGGTCTACTCTGAAATCTTCACTTTCTGCTGGGAGCATTTGAGCACCCTCTTTCCAATGTTCGTAGCATCTGCTCCTACCTTTATGAGGGCATTTATCAACTTACATGGCAGTGATTTGTTTACCTGTCTCTGCTCTGTGAGTGCTGTAAGGAAAGAGCTGTTTCTTATCTGAGTGAGCTCACTGTCTGGCACAGAGTAGAAACCCAATTAATTACTCTCGTATGAGTAACGATTCTGCTTCATTAGTTCTGTAGAGCAAAAGTCAGATAATGGTCTGATTTTTATTTCCTTTATAAATTCTGCAAAAGATGACAGTCCTATAAAGCATGTGTTTTGAGATTAGATAACAAGGACACTGCCTGAAATTGTGCCACATATATATTAAGAAACATTAAACTTTACCAATGTGGCAGTATATCATCTTAATTAGTTATGAAAGCTGTATTATTACAATGCCAGGAAGGGGTATTTCTAAAACTTTACCATCTGACTGCAAACATATAAGCAAGCCAAACATCTATTCAAGGACAAGTTCAACTCTGTCACTAATTTTGTACAGAAGGATTGGAATCCTTCCAGTAGAGACCTGAATTTCCATGACCAAAGCAGGAAACATCCCCTCCTCTGCTATTGTTTGCCTGAGCCCTTCTTTCCTATCACTGGCAGTGGGAGTGACCACCCTTTTTCTGGGCCAATCACATCCATCACGTCCGTCACGCTGTATCCCACTTTCCCTCTCAAACACTGTCTCTGCTTGTTCAGAGGAAAAGACAGCTGGACCTAGGCAGGATGCACACTTCACACTAGAGTCAGGCCTGGTAGGGAAAGTGGAGATACAGGCCACTGTTTAGTGTTTCAATGAGACGCTTTGTATGGTTATCTTCTCTGATCCTTGGCAAACCTTAATCCTATCATTTCTTTCAGTTACTTCTCTTACTCAACTTTGTTTTCTGAAGTATAGGAGACACTGACTCATGACAAGTACTGTCCCTCAATACCATTCATCTGAGAAATGTGAGGTGCTTGCCAAGATATGGGTTACTTAGACCTGCTATGTCCTGTTTCCAGAGCCAAGAGCAGTTGGAGCAGCTTTCTTCTGTTTTCTTTGTGCAGTGGAAAGGGAAAAATATCTGGGCAGAGGGCATACTGCAATTTCACCTCATTATGCAGATCTAGAAAGAAATAGCAAGACTATCATAAAAACAATATAAGCACCCAAAATTGGTAAAAAAATTAAAAGGAATAATAAGAAAATTAAGAATCAACTGTTCCTTTAAATAGACCAGTAGAAATTAGTAGTACAGTTTTCTAAGCTAGTTGGGGACATAGCTTAGCTGCACAGTACAAGGTTGTGAAATTGAGTCCCAGTACAAAAAAAAAAGAAGGAAAAGAAAAGAAAAAATTAAAAGATTAGCCAAGCTATCCTGAAGACAACAATACACAATACAGCAAACATTGTTGAGTTCCTATTATTATGTGTAGTGGAAATCTGCATCATTTCCAATGCTTATTTTACTACATTTTATTCTCTTTAAATAATAAAAAAAAAACAAAAAAAAATAAGAAATAAAGAAAAATATTCAGAGTAGAAAAAATACTAGGGAATTAACCTAACCAAAAGAATGAATGAATGAAATCTACAATATTTTGTAATGCAGGACTCTGTGAAAGGAAATCAAAGAGAACATCAGCAAATGAAATGCTCTCCTCTGCTCCTGTGCAGACAGAACCAGCGCTGCCGACGTGGCCATATTCCAGAACTGATACACTTTTTTTTTTTTTTTTTTTTTTTTTTTTTTTTTTTTTTTTTTTTTTTTTTTTTTTTTTTTTTTTTTTTTTTTTTTTTTTTTTTTTTCCTTGTCTTTTTGAGACAGGGTCTCACTATGCAGTTCAGGCTGGCCTTAAGCTCACTTTGTAGCTCAGGCTGGTCTCGAACTCACAACAATCCTCCTGCCTCAGCCTCCCGAGTGCTGGGATTACAGGCATGTGCCACCATGCCCGGCTACTGATACACTTAACGCAACCCCAAATCAAAATGCCTATAAGGTTAAGTGAAATAAATTAGACACACACAAGCTTAAATACCATATTTGTTCTCTTCTATGAGAAATGTGGAGTAAAAGCAAAGAACAAAATAAGAAAGATAATAGAAAATAGAGAGATAGATCTTCTGCGAAAGGGAGTGGATCAGGTGATGGAGGGAGGCGGAAGGAGAGGATGGTAAGGAGGTGAAAGAACCCTGAGATGTGTGATGCGCGTGCCCCACCCCCTCCAGAGGATTGCAAACCTTGCGTGCTGCACACATGTACCAGTGAAAATAAAAATTAAAAAAGGAAAAAAAAAAAAAGACGAAGAACAGAAGAAATCAACCAATTGGCCTGATGTCGCAAGTCTGAAATATAAGTCTGAAATATAAGCCAAAAAATGCATGCTGAGAGGATAAATAAATGAATGCATTAAGCTGGCTTTATCTCTTAATTAAATCTTAGAAGCAAATGGTGTCATCTCAAGCCTGCGCCAGAACAACAACAACAACAAAATTCAATTTCAACATTTAAAAATATGCATTCTGGAGGACATAAGTCTGCTGCTTGGGTTTAATACGTGGTAATATTATGATAGGAGCCTATTTTTTGTTAATATTACCCTCAGAATAGCTGAGAAGCATCTCATACTGTGCATGAAAAAGAGCTCTCAGTAATTCTGGCTAAAACCAACAGCATAATGAAAATTTCATCTGACCATCCTAATGTCAATTTATGATTTAGAAAAAAAAATATCAAGGAACAGAAAATTTCTTATTTTTTGAATACTCATTCAACTACAAAGGTACCTTCAAGAACAATGAATCAATAAATTTAAAACAATAAGTGTGAAAAGATAGGAAGTCTATCCTTATTCCTTTAATGAAATCCAATTTATTTTTAGGACAAAGGAATTAAGACCATAGGGTTTTTCGGGTGGCTTGTACTTCATAGCACATGGCAGCGTTTCTGTATGCATTAGGATCATTATGCTAACAAATCACTACACTTAGCAGAATCACACAAAATTAGTGGGAACTTGTAAGATGCAGTGAAGACTATTCGTATTTCTATGACAACTAGATGCCTATGATTGTAAAGTAATGATGCTAGATTCATGTTACAAATCTACCCTTGGTACACAAAAACCCTAGTTTTGGAGATCAGAGGGTGTTCTTTGAATATTGTTATGATTGGTGACTCAATGTTCAGGCAAAACCTCATGAAGTCGGCGTGGGGGAGACTTTTCCAGTCAGCTTAATCCAGACTTTGAGACTGGCTCATGGTCCAGTTCTGGGGTAGGAGGGCTGAGGGCTTCGCCTGCCCTAGATAGGAACTGCATGCTCTATATTCCCATACGGCTTGCTCCATCCTTTTGTTCCTTTCTCCACCTTCCTCTTGCTGCCTTTGTTGTCTTATGCCACTGTGAATTGCTGCCCTCTACCATGTGCGACCCTGCCTTGAAGCCGGTGAATTATAGACTGAAACCGCCACAAACTGGGGGCTAAATAAACCTTTCCTCCTTTGCTTAATGTGTTGGGCATTTTGTCTCAGCAGTGAAAGGACAGTAAGACAGCAAAAGGAAAGAACAATAAATATGAAGTGTATCTTGGAATTGCTGGCAGTAAAGAGATTTCAGTTTCATAAATATTGGTGTGCTTTTTTCTGATTTTCTTCCTATAGCAACCTGACAAAATGTCTACCCTGTGTTTCAGTTCCTTTGTTTTGTAAATGTAAGACAAGAGGACTTCAGCAATCATGTCAGTATCACCGTTTATCTGCAGACTACTCCAAATCTCTAGAAACAGGTATAGGCTTTGAAGAAAACCTACAATGAAATAGTGTTTAACAAATATGCAGTAGATGTCATAATCATCATGTCAAATTTTTGAATTTAAATCCTGACAACTTTAATAGCTAAACTTCAAAAATCTTGCCTCTTAAGATATATCACTGCTCACTTATCCATCAACACTCTCAAGTAGCTCAGCATACAGAAACTTTGATTCACTATCAGAATATGCCTCACCCTGCAGGTCACCGCTGGACACTTCCTGCAACACGCTAGACAGCAGACCCAGAAACAGTCTGCTCCTCACTGACTCAATTCTGTCAAAACATGAACTGTAGCTGCATCCCCACAAATTTTCACAGAAAGGAACATCCCTATTCTTCATCCAGCTATGCACACACAGAAGTCCAGGTCTATGCTGTAGACTGTATTTCCATTTTTAAGCCTGAAACTTTGAAATCATCTTTCTATGGATGCTGCAGCTCTCACGAGCTGTGTCCTACAATGGGACAGATACTGTGCAGAAGTGTGACTATAATAACAGACTCACCATCCTAAATATCATCACTAACTCAGTAAAATTAATCAGAGGGAAGCTCTCAGTTGACACGGATACCCTCACACAATGTTTCACTTTCCACTTTATTTTACTTCTCATTATCTCAGTCCTGATTATTATTCTTCCATGAAACAAGATCTAATAACCCATCAGAAATCTAATCTAATTTGGACAAAATTCCATTTCACCCTTACTATACAATTTCTACAAGCATACATGGTCTTTCAAGCAAGCACAGTTTGATTTCTTTGGCTTCCAGATTGATTCATTCCACAGCAGTCTCAGAATGAAAGCTTGCCCTTGCCTAGGAATGGTTACCACTAAGGTCATGACTAGGCCAATAGGCTCCCAGGAGCCTACAATGAGCACTCTACCTTAAAAAGAAAAGTTGCTTCCAAATATGTTCAATGATTCCTTTATTTTCCTTTATTTACTCTGTCATCTGAGTAAAACTGGCTTTTAAAACACTACAAGCTTATTTGAAAGGAAACCTGAGCTTTGACTCAGTCTACATATATGTTCTTTTTGGTGAAACTATTTTCTACCCTGGAAATATTTGACTATTAAAGTTCTATTACCACATCACTAGAAAAAGAAAAGAATTTGTGTTTGTTCTGGGGCAAACTTTATAATAAATTTCCAGGTGGCCTTAGGGCTTCCTGAGTAACACAGAGATAAGGCAATTTGCTTTACTGTATGTAGTAGGATGCATTGATTATGAATGACTCTCCTGAAGGTCAGCTATGAATTAGAAACCTGCAGAGCAAGAAGGATTCCAGGAAGATTGCAGTGGTGACTTGAGACCTTTCCCAGTCTCATTTTGTCTCAAAGAGACAAAATGCTTAGATCATGAAAAATTAAAGCAGCAAATGATGATCAGCAAACAATAAACTATGTAAAACAGAACTAGAATAGTTGCTTTCATGAAGCCAAAGTGCATGGAGCTAGCTATGAACTACCAATGACGTGTGCAGGAGTACAGGGCACAAAGGGGTGGAGTGGAGTCGGTGGGCCAGAGAGCAAGGTGCTGACATCATCAGGTTGCAGACAGCAACCGATGGGGCACAGGGGCTGAAAGTGTGAGGAGTCTGTGAGTGCATCTCTTTGTTGACCTCGGACATACTCCCACAAAAAAGGAAGATTGTTGGGAAGGGTTCAGAACTGAACACAACAGAGACAGTAATCAAAGACCCAGGTGAATCTGAAAAGAACACAATCATATGTATTTCTAGTTTTCTGAAACAGGTTGGACTTGAACTCAGCATGTAGCCCAGCATGGCCTTGAACTTGGGGAGATCCTCCTGACTCAGCTCCAGAATACTGGAATTATAGGCATCCACCACCATATCCAGCTAAAAAATAATTTCTAAACAATTTATAAAAGCAAAAGATGATGGAGCTCTATGGGCTACATGTGAGATCCAAAACCTTTTCGTCTTACACAAGCATGAGCACATTGCAAGCATCAAGCTCTTATCATTAGAGAGTTATAAGGAAAATGGAGGGGGAAAAGAATAACATATGCATAAATTAAAAGCATGCCACAAAATAGAACAAAATTGTAAGCTATTCAAAATTACCTAAGGAACATTACGAGAAAGGTGTAAGACACAGAATTACAAAAAATCAACTGGCTAAGCTCAAAAGTGATGTGCCTTAACCCTGGAAATAATTGAAAATAAAATGGAAAAAAATCTTAAATTAAGATTAAACTAGAATTAATGCTATACAGATAAAAAAAGTAAACAATGGCTTTGTAAACTAAATAATAAAAAATAGAAATACGAGGAAGAAAGCAATGGATGTGTATTAAGGGTACAGAGAGCCCCAAAATATTGAAATTGTCAGTGATATTTGTGTAAAGCAGACACCTGCTCTGAAACTGAAAGGAGTATGTGAGCACAACCTTAAAGATGTTAAAAGTTTTTCAAACTTTTGAAGTGAATAGTTAATAACAAGTGAAGGAAAGGATTCAAGAAAAAATGAAAAGTACTTAAGACATACCAAACAGTTTGGACACAAGGATACTAGAAGATGAAAACCGAAGGAAAACAGAACAAATAATAAATGCAGCAATCCCCAAAACTTTCCAGAAACAAAAGTTTTAAATGTATGTAGGAGTCCCCTCCTGGTTCTCATCTCCATCCAAAAGGTCAATATTTATAATCCCAAAGATACGTTATTGGCATTCCAGCAAGTTAATTTTAATCTACTACTCCCAGTGCAAATCATGGTGAAAGTAAAGACACTAAAACATATTATAATTACAGTGGAGCCAAGGGGCCCTAAATGCAGCTACGAAGGTGACTTTCCAGAGCGAAGAGGCTGACACAGGGCCGCATCCAGGTTTTATTCAGTGGAGGAGGAGTGGCTTGAGGAAGAATGATTGAGAATTGTGGGAAGTAGGTGAGTACTGTGAGCTGAGCTAGGTAGGTGGCCTACACTTACCTCTGTCATATGCAGAGAGAAGGATATGCAGAAAAAGTAAAGTACATTATGCTACTGAGATAGTGTCTAATGTTCTTGGTTTCTTGTACTTCTACTCTGATGTGTAATGTTTCAAGCCCCAGGAAGTCATAGCCTCTATCTTGAGGCTCAATCCTAGCCTGCATCACAGAGCACTGGCTGTTCAATCTGGCTCATAATAGAGTGCAGCAGGTGGGGGTTTTCATGGAAACATGCATGCCACCTTCAAAGACTACCACCAGTGTCCTTTTCAGAGGGGAAGTCAATACGGGTCACCCGGGGAAGGAGCGGGGATGAAGAAGAGATAGGAGACATGAGAAATGGAGACAAGACAGGATTCTGATCAAGTCTCGTTTATTCAAAGGAAACTCTGGGTATATATAGTGGAGGCAAAGGGAAATGACTCCGCGGGTAAAAGGTGCGAGTAACTAGGCAATCAGGCTATGACAAGAAGTCCCACCTCTGGGGCATAACAGGAGACTTATGGGAAATAGGCGGGGTAAGAAGAATTAGGAACTTAACTCAGCAGAAGAATGGAAACTTAAGAACATGGCTGAGACTATTATAAAGTGGGTGCGAGTCACAGGTTTCCCACAGGTCCCCCGTTTTTCTTTAAAATTTTTTAAGAGGCCATCATTCCTTGAGGGGACTGTGCCTGTCTCAAGACAAGATGCTTTCACATGGGACCGAACCAGACCTTACCCGTCATTGGAAGGCAGGGCAGCAAATGGCCCAGCTTCTGTCTTAGGTGGCGGTCAGTGATCCATGTGAGCTTCTAGTTGCCCATCTCTGGCTATCCAGTCCATCTCACCAAGGCGAGAAAATCACTTTTACCTAGACTGGGCATCATTATAATGATGTGAGCTCTTTTGGAGTTCAACATAATTTTCTCTGTCAGCCATCTCAAGCCTATGGTAATGGACCTGAATGGGTTGCATTTTAATGGCATCCAAATGTTGTTTAATGAAAGTCATCAGCCTATTGAAAAGACAGGGTCCTATTGATGAAAGTATTAATAGTCCAATCAAGGGTCCCAATAGGGGGAGAAGATAGGGTAGTACTCCATTCCGTGTACCCCAAAAGGAGTTATCAAATAGCTCGCTTTTCCTCTTTATAAGATCTTTTTGAAGTCTCGAACAATGCTGAATTTGTTTGCATAGAAGCAACAGCATTCCTGTAAAGCCAAGCAGATCCCTCCCTGTTCTGCTGTTAGAAGATCTAAACCTCTCCTATTTTGGAGGACTGCTTCCACCAGAGAATCTGTCTGATCTTGGATATCTTGAATAGTACCAGACAGTGCTTGTACATCATCTATCAACTGATTAGTTTGCATAAGAATGCACTATTACCCCTAATCCTGCTGTACCTGTTCCCATGACCACTGTGATTCCTAGTCCTACTAATAAAGGGATGAGCTGGACTGCTCTTTAAGTGCGGCCTGCAGCATAATCAAAACTAGGGATTGGCACGGGCTCTTCTCCAGGAATGTCATCTATGTCAGGTAATAGGGTAGCCATGTCACATAGCTCTGTCCAGTTGGCAGGTAAAAATGTGAAGGCTGAACTTTCCCCACATATAAACACATGCCCCTTCTTGGGGAAAATAGAGTCACTGTGATTGAGCATCTTGACTACAGTTGGTAAAAGTGACAAATCTAACATCAACAGAGTAACTATCATTGTGGATGTTCCCCTATGTACAGAAGGAGTTTTTGAAAGCCACAGGCTGAACCCTAAAGGGGAGGTCAGCACTACAAATCTGTTTTTTGAGATCTACAATGCTATGTGGGGTAGAATTTGAGGGAACAGCGAGGGGCGTGGGGGTGCCTAAGGTCATGCACAACCAACAATCTTTAGCCAAATCAAGGCTAGAGGCATTAAGGTCTTTGTGAGTGGCTGTTGATTGTTCATTGGCATCCAAATTTTAAAAAATTGAGGATGAATAAAGAATGAGATAAAGTATTTATAGGTGACCCCCTTGTGGGGTACCATTCCCCCTTTTTTGTTTTATAAGCAATTTTTAAGCTTTTATTAGCTCATTTTATAATTACCCTTTGATATGTCTCTATAGAATGATAACAGACAAGCTACACATTTTTATAGACATTTAGAAATCAAAATCATATAAAACATTGTAGTAAGACAATCTTGATGACATTTTGATATACTTAAATATTTTGTTTTGTATAACACTTTTAACCAATCATCTCTATTTATGCAAAGTGTATCCTAAGAGACTATTGAGATTATTGGGAGCTCCTCATTAATAAATAGAAAGGTTGGCCACACCTCTTATTCATTAATTGGACTCCGCTCTTAATAATTTTTTCACTCTTAAGAATTTTTGTTTAATTAGCTTAAACCTTATGAGGTACCTAAATAATTTTAATATCACTTTAAGACTGTTAATTTAGGAAAAGCATGCTTTTAAGTCTATATCTCAAATTATATTTGAAACAAGTAATCAAAAAAAAAAAAAAAAGGAACATCTGTTCATTGAAAGACACACAAACACAAAAACACAGAGACACATAAACCCCTTAAAAAAATATCAAGAGTGCACTCAGATATTTGGCCAAATTAAATTATAGCAATTGTATTACAAGCTTTAGAAATTTTATAAGTAGACTGGTCACATTTTGTTATTTATCAATTATTAGAGGTCTCTTATCAGAAAAGCTTGGAAGGAAAGAAATCTTTCATCTATAATGTGTATATTTTGTATTTTTTGACAACACTGAAAAAATTTAACTTAATTATTTTTACATATTTTGTCACCTGTTTAGACCTCATATTTCCATTTGGCCAGTTCCTTGAAGAGGCCCAGGGCTGGATCTAGCCTGGTCGCTGTTAACTTCTTTAGATCTGGCTCCGTGGTACAGCCTGACAGTGCACTCTGGTATCCAATTAGGTAGGTTAGCATTCTCTGGAAAAACACAAGCACATCCTTTGCCCTAGGTTAGTTGTGCATATAATGTTGCTGATTATATTGACCCATAACACCAAATACCAGAATACATCCCAGTAAAATTATGCATCCTAAAAAAACAAGGAAGGAAAGGTTGGGGAGTCAGAGAAGGAGAAAGAAGGAAAACATGTATACAAAAAAGAAAGATTCTTTGTGTACCTTGCAAATGAAGAACATATGGGATATAAAGTGAAAGCAATTAGATTATCATCTGAATTTTAATAGCAGTATTTTATACCTGAAGAACATGAAATAACATAATAAGTATTGAAGAAAAAACAATATATACTAATAATTTTTTAAATACCAATACATTTTCAAATTCAAAGGACAAGGGCAAACTCTTATAGCAACGTAGAAGGATGCCAGGAATGTTGTTCCCTGGATAAATCTATGAAGAAATTTGGTAAAGAACAACCTTTAGGCAAGCATAATGACCAAGGAGAAATTAGCCTCACAGCTGGAGATCTATAGATACCTAGTAAAGGTAGTTCCAAGGCTTGAAGGCCAAGTGGGAGCGGATATACTGTAGCTATATCCTCAAGGTGAACACAGAACTCTAAAAATGAGGAGCACAAAAGCACTATAATGTGACGTTTCCATAATCATATTGATGTTAGTTTTGGCACTCTGAGATCGTTGACTGTAAAGTACCAGAAAAAACAAGGAATACATTTTCCATTAATCTCTTTTCTAGTCAGAGTCCTTGGAAAGTGGTATTCGCAGTGAGAAATAAAGGAGATAGAAATATATTAAAGAATAGAAAAGCCTTGTAGTCCTGATTTGTGTAGGATATGTCAGTCTGAATTTCTCATCAGTGAAAATGAGAAAAATAAAACAGAATCCGAGATTGAAAATGGGAAAGAAGCTGCTGTTTTAGGAGAGGCCTGAAGAGAAAGGAGTCAGAGTGCTGCGAGGCAAGAGCTGCACAGGGGCTGTGCAGAGAGCGCTCAGGCAGCTGACATCCTGGCTGACCCACGGAGAAACACCATAGCAGGTACAGCTTCTATTACAATTTCTGCTTTCCTTTAGTGTCCTGAAAGTGGTTCTTAAAAACCAGGCAAGATCCTACTAAGGCAAGACCTCAAATCCAAAAATCTACATGTTTAACATTTATGTCAAGCATTCACACCTTGACACAATTTCATGAGTGTGGTATGATTTACCAGATGCATAGACTGATCTGTCTAAAGAGTTAGGAAACATTTTATGTCATTCATCTGTACATACATGTTTTATTCTACTGAGAGTCACAGCTTATGTCACTTTCCTTAGTAGATACTAGGGGGATTATGAAAAGTCTTATAGTAGAGTCTGGAACCAGGATCCCAAATATGCCAGCTCTTGTTGTATGGCCTTAGTCGGGATGGCTAGCTTCACTCTCCTCATGGATGTGCTACCAAAACATCAACACTTACTGCACAGAGTTCTCGAAAGACAACACGAAGTATCTCACATAAAAGCTAAGAGCACCACTTTGTTTATATGTGATCTCAATAAATATTGCATTGATGCACGATTACCTTCTATCCCGATGTGATGTCAGTTTAAAAATGCATTTATACTTTATCACCAAATTGTCTAAGCTAGGCTTCCTTAGTTAAGTTCCAAACTCTTGTTTCTTTCCTTTTTTATTTCAAAGAAAAACAAAATAAAAACAATACAAAATTTTAAAACAAGATGCTAAGAAATTAATAATTGTCATTGTATTGCATATTGTTATCTTCAAAGTAGTTGCCCAGATTGCAAAACATAGGCATAAAAAGTGAATCCAGCAGTATGAGCACTAACTCTTCCTTTCAATGAGATAATAGAAATTAGTAGTACAAAAAAAAAACCCCAGAAATTAGTAGCACAATTATGTTAACTCTCCTGTGTATGCATATGTATATATATTTTTCCCCTTCTCTCTTTTCTCACTTCCCCTTCCCAATTGTTCTTTCTATTTAGGCAGTTTCTTACCCTTTCATAAGACATGCCTTATATAGTCCAGTAGTCCATAATAATAATGGGTTATCCACCGAATGGCAATGTTAGAAGTTGTTGACTTGAGTCTTTTACAGCTCAGCATATAAATGTGGCTTTACTTTTTATACCTCATTTGATACTTTTCTGATGAATTCATGCACCTACAATATTTAAATGGAAATGGAATACCTATCTCTGACAAAACTAAACAAGAAAAGGGGATATAAATGAAGGTCATTAAAACTGTCTCATTGATATTTGTACTTCAATAAAACAAAAATAAAAAAATAAAAAATAAATAAATGAAGGATCATTTTGTATCTGTATGTATAAAATAGGATAAATATATAGCTACTTTCTTTAAATTCTATGAGAAGAAAGATTTGTACTAATAGTGTTTGTACTAATAGGATATCATTTCTGCATCTTGTACTATGAATAACCACTACAAAGTCAATAATATGCAATGTATTAATTATTGTAACTATCCTATTTAACCTGTTTTGAAATTGTCTCATTGCTATTTGTTTCTCAATAAAATCAATAAAAAAAGACATGCCCAAATCTTATTTCAATTCCTTAAAAATAAGGACAACTACTACATCCTAAAAGTAATAAAAAGGTTTAGTAAATTGCGGTTCCATCTGAATATTTTTCTGTCTGACTATTACATCAAATATTTCTCAAACAAATTATATATATATATATATATATATATATACATACACACACACAAACATAAAATATATATAAAGATAAGTGAAGTTATCTTTCCTCCTACATTCCTGAAGATGTTAGATGGTATTTTCCTGCCTTCCTGCCTAAAATTAAAATGACAAGGGTTCCTGACTTGGAGACACATATGGAAGAGGAACAACTGGCATGTCCTACACAAAGTGGAACAACTCAGGGTAAGGTAGCACAGCCCTGTTCCAGGATGGCAGGCAAATATATTTCATTCCCCATGCAAACCAACTTAGCTATACATTTACAATGGCAGAATTTTACAGTGTGGTGTTATTTCTCAACAAACATTAAAAATCTTTAAGCTACTATTATCTAAGAAGAATATTGCTATATGCTGATTTTCAAAACTTAAGGACTTCGTCTAGGCCTGATATCTATCCCAAAATCTTTGATGTTTTGCAAAGACGCTATGCATGTGACTATGGGCCTGTTTTCCTCTGCAGTATGAGCCCTCTCTGGAGCGGTTGGGTCGAGATGAGCTGTGTCTGCAGGAATGCGCCCTCCTTCTCTGATACAGAGCAGCAGCAATGACATCACCAGAGTGAGATGTCCACATGTGAGTGGAGGCGGAAACCTTCCTTCCTGTCACCTTTCTGAGCTGCACGCAAAAAATGCCCAGTTCCTTCTACCTTCATTCTTAATAGTGGAAACCCTTACCCAGAAAAAAGGGTAAAATAATGATTTAGATTTTAAGGTACATCCAATTTAAATTAGTCTCACTGCTTTCATTTTAAACTCAACAACAGAAGTAACAATAGCAGCCCAGTCAAGTTTAGTAAAGGCAGTTCTTTTGCACTGTATTCCAGTTACCACAGTTTAGTTAACACTAGTGGTCAACTAATCACAGCATGGTTCAAATTTTAGCTACCAAGGCTAAGTAACTGTGATTGTAGGGTGGAAAGTTCACTATGACATCTTCAATCTATCTATGAAGCCTTAAATATGCATCATTGTAAATCGGAATTAATGACAAATTAAATGACTTTTTTTAACAATCACTTGGCTTTTGGTCCAAATTGCCTGTTACACATGCACAGATAACGAAGGAGTAGTTGTGTGGTTTCCTTATATTCCAGTATTCCAGTGGTAGAGAGACAGTTTAAGAAAAAAAACCCCACACATTTATATAGATATATAAACGTATTGCTATTGCTCAGTAATAGTACCTGTGACTCTGTGACTGACTCTCTTGGACACTTGAATGAGACCCTGAAAGTGTGCTTTACCTCATCAAACATAGCCTTATTAACTCAGCTACTTTGTCAAAGCGTGATTTCAACCCTTAAAGCGGTACATAAACGTTCAGACACACTATTGATGCTTCCACAACTGAAGAACGTGTCATTTCTCTAGCTGACTTTGGGAAGAAAGATACCATGAAAAGCAGGCAACACCAAAGATCTAAGTATCACAGCAGGAAATAAAATGCATACAATACGGCAGACACCTGACTGCAGGTAACTGCAGGACCTGAGCTGGGTGTAAGTGGAGCTTTTGATGAAATCACTGATAGTGAGTGGCTGAGATGCTCCTAGCAGAGATGCTGAGTAGACAGCTAAAGAATGCATGGAGGGAAAACTTAGCAGCATTACAGAGTCTGGTAAAAATGAAAAGAAAAACCCATATTAAAGAAACTCCAGAATATTTCACAATATTGAAAATGCAACAGATTAAAAAAATCACAAACTGATTCAACTGTACCAAATAGCATAAAAGTTTACCAAGTATAGAAAACTATACTTCCTAGCTATCCAAATGTACATAACAAATAAAGCAACCACTACTTATTCTTGCTAGGATTTGTTTCCAAAAACATTCTTTGTGCTTCTAATTTTTGAAATATAACACAGTGAATAAATGCTAGCTTCAATTTTCTAATGTCACTATACATTGATGATCATATAAGAGACATTTTGAGTATTTGGGGAAAACCTTAAATAATGATTTAGATTTTAAGGTACATCCAATTTAAATTAGTCTCACTGCTTTCATTTTAAACTCAACAACAGAAGTAACAATAGCAGCCCAGTCAAGTTTAGTAAAGGCAGTTCTTTTGCACTGTAAACTTTTATGCTATTATGGAATAATCACGATTTCCCCAGCGGTGGTTAGGATCATCATTTTGCATCCCACTGCAGTCGTACTTTTTGGCCGTGCTCTACAGTTCAAAGTGAGGGCAACCACATATACCTTAAGTACTTTATATTTGGAAGCAGATGTTTCTATTCAGCATTGATACCATCTACACAAAGCCAATGTACATGTCATCAAGATACTGGAGCACTTGGAAAATCTATAAAAATAATAAAGAAATCATCACCTGTCATGGAAATACGTCCTTTTGCTGAAGGAATCTTTCATTTTTTGCTGAGGCTTTTATTTTGGATTTCAATGAAGATAATAAACTGAATAAGCTTTTCCAGATTTCACGATGGGGCCTGGAGCACTTTGTGCTCTGTGTCACACTACAAAATTCATGAAGACTTAAACTGTTGCCCCCTCTACCCAGAGTTTGCAATTTACCTGTCATAAAGTGTTGGTGTGAACTGATAAAGTCTCTATAAATACTCTTCTACTTGCCAGGCTTCTGATCATTTAGTTAATGAAAACATCCCTCTCCAGAAATATTATAGGTTTCCTCTATACTAGCACATAACAAACAAAGCAACCACTACTCTGTAGTGTAGTGTGCTTCCTCTGTGTTTGAATTCTTGCATGTTCTGATAAAAATAGATGGGTTTTACAACATTGGAATAGAAAGTTGGAGTTGGCATAGCTGAAACCAAACCAGGGAGGTTTCAAAATAGGTTAAAGGAAGAATCTGAAACTGTAGTACATTAAAATTGGGAGAAAGATACAAATTAAATGTTAGTGAAAATGCTTAAGGAAATATTTCCGAAAAGATTTTTGCTTACCAATTAGTTTGTAAGCACCACTCACCATTGAATATCAGGTTAGAATTTTCTCCTGACAGGAAGTGTTCACTTAAATACTTATACATAGTTCAAATGCAATGAGTTTAATGTAGAAGCAGCAGTAAGATTTTAGGTTTAATTGCCTTTTACAATTCAAGCATTCTGGTTTTACTTCCTCACATTAACTAAAAATAGATTGCTAATTTCCATGGCTATATGTAGAGACTACAATCATTAAAAATATATTCCCATCTGCTCGAAGGATCACTTCTTGAATCTCCTCTGGCCATTTAAGACTATATGTAAGTGAGCTTCATGTTTGACACTTGAACAAAGAAAAGCCTAATTGTTCAAGGGCACATGTGGGCAGCTGCTACTATCATAAGCCATTGGAATATTAATCAAGGTGGAGAATATTTACTAATAGTTTGTATTTGAGGTGTGCTCTTCCAGTTGATTATATATGTAAATCTATGAACGTGCTATTGTGTTGATCCTTGTTGCTGTTCTATTTCATGAGGGGATATCAGTGATCTGGAGAAGAAAAAAACCTCTTCATTGTGACCCTAAAAAAGCTGGGTGAAAAGTGAAAAATCCAAACAGATACATATGGCTTGGCTCTATTACAGAAGATGAAATAATGTTTATATATATATCTCTGGGTCGGGGAGATGGCTCAGTGGAATAAGTGCTTCCCTGGCAAGTGCAAGGGTTTGAGTTCAATCCCTGGTTCTGCAAAAAAAATTATTAAAAAATGAAATGAAATTATATATATATATATATTTATTTATTTATTTATTTATAATGACAAGAGTCATTTGATTTGATTTATTAGTTCTTATTTCCAGAGTCATTGTTTATAAAAATTTCCAGATGAATGGTTTTCAAATTTAACATGGAGAATTTTATTACATATCTATTTATACTTTGCTAAGACCCAAAATGAACAAAGACAGCTATTTTTAGAAATTTACCTTTCTACTGTGACATCAACTTCAACTTGAACCAATCTGAATTAACTAAAATTAAGATGGTTGAAAATATTTTTCATTAATGAAATAATAAAGCACAAATTCCTTGACCTGCAATATGAAGAAAAGTAAACTGATGATGAGATTTTTGGTACATCAGAATCACCAGAGGCATCACAGATATAGTGAATGAATCTCTGGATGAAGAATCTGAACAGATTTATATTGAAGAATGCCAGAGAGTTTGTTCTGATCTATTGCAAATCTTCTCAAGTGTCTGGCATTCTGAAAATCATTCCAAAGAGCAAAAGCAAAGTAAACAGTATTGGCTCAACTTCAAGAACTTCAGAATTTTTCTGGTTAATGAAGATTTTTGTGAATATGAAAATTTGATTATAGTCATAAATATTCCACGTTTACTCACTAAAAAGCATTTAATAATACATGATGAAATAAATTTCATCAATTTTTTATATTTTTCTTCTAAAATATTACTGATATATATTTTATATATCAAATATATATATATATATATGTATTACAATGAGTCAAGAAATAAAATAATAAAACTGGAAATAAGAATGTGTCTTAGCCTTTAGTTCAATATTTTTATAAATATATATGTAGTTGATTGGTTTCTTTGCCAAAATGTGTTTTCGTTTAACATCTTATAATCATATCAAGAAAATTTCCTTTGATATTAACTGATATTCAAAAACACAGCTTTTAAATATTGCACTTATCAATCATATGGAAATAACTTATTGAACCATTTTTTTAATGTTGTACTAATTTTCATAGTACTGTGGTAAACATTTTTCATGAATTTATATACATATATAATCATTTTCTCATAGTACTCTTTGGATGGAGTTAAATGATATAGCAAACCACTACTCTAATGCTTTCAAATTATGTTTTAAATATTTTGTCAGTTTCCATTCATATCAGAAGTGTCTGAGAATGCCAATATTCTTCATTTTAATACCATTGACAACTTGAGAGAGTAGTATTTGACTGATATTTTAGCTTTCATTTCTTACCTTACTGACGAGGATTAATCTTTTCTCAAAAACGCCTTTACATTTAAAAGTACACCATTTACAAGGGTAAACTTAAAGGAATATGTTAAAGAAGTCTATCAAGATTATAGAATTTCAAGTTGGCAAAGCTTAGAGCACAGCTGATGTATATATACTTTTGTTTCTCTGAGTTGAACTCAAATAGAACATAAAATTTTAGGTTGCATATTTGGTATTGGCAGGTTAAGAAAGATACATACATTAATCATCATAGAACATTAAAATTGTCTTCCACTGGCCAGAAAGACATCTCAGAGTTTTCAATTGTATATGGCACCTATAACAGAATATTTCAATTAGTCAAGCTGAAGTGCTACAGAAACATATGGACATGGCAGTAGTCTGGTTGCAGAATGATTGAGCAGGTGCGGGTGAAACAAGCTAAAGAGGATAATCAACATTAATGTTAATTTTTTAGCATTAATGGCACCTTAGTTGGAAGCTTCACAGCTTCCAGGTGCCCACCCAGATGCCACATACTAAAATGGTCCTTAGGTGCACACAGAGTCACTCATGTAGGGCATAAAGTGGCAACCAGTGTGGAAAATTATGCTGTAAATGAAGGCACTGATAGGACTTTCCTCAGTTTTCACAAAAGTTTGACACTCACATGGGTGGGCCCTTCTGATATCAGACTGCTTTTTAAAACTTTGAACACATATTAATATGATAAAATCATTTTTAAAAGAAAAAGTACTTTTGCACCACATTCCACAATCCTTTTCAATCTGCCAGAATGACCCTTTAAATGCTGTAAGAATATAGCAATTTATTACACACACACAGTGCATACCTCACCTCAACACTGAAACTGTAGTATAGACATAAAGCCCTAAAATTAATGGACTGTGTCTGAGTTCTTTACTCAGTGGACCAGAATTGAAAGTAGAGATTCCTGTGTAGATAAGACTGGAAGAATGTGAAATGAAATGAACTCACTGAACTGTGCCACTCTACAGGTAATGGAAGTCTTCCATTATCCACAAAACAGAGTAATTGCACCAAAGCATATATAACACTATATCAGTTAATCACAATCATATGGAAACATTTTCAGAATTAGCAGGGACTGGAAGCAGAATTTGTTTAATGCTATTGGACTCACAGTGGTCAACTACTAGCATATAGTTTTGTTAAATATTTTAGGAATGGTCTGTTTACTACTGATTGCTAAAATGTATCATGGATCACACATGAGAACTATAAATAAACCCTTCTTAGACACAGGACTCAGACTGAAAATAGTTGTGTTTTAAGAAGCTTTCAACAATTTGTAATGTGTTGTCCAATTCCTGGACTCCTATGTAACAAGTCCTGATAAGATTGTACATTGTGTCGTTTTTATTTACACTACATAATTTTCCGAACTAGGAATCATTGTTGACCATTTTTATAGTTGGATTATTTATAACCTCTATTTCTTGTTGCTGTTGATATTCACTTTTCTGTTTTTAATTAATTTTATTTTCAAATTGTATATAAGAGGTTCAATGTGAAACAATGTTTTAATGAATAATAATGATCTCCTGAAATACTTTCAGGTTTCTGTGGCAGGAAATGTGAAATTACTCTCTTCTAATTCTTCATGGCATGTATAATAAATTGCAAAGAATAATCATCTGATTGTGCTCATCTCTATAGCAGGATGACTCCACCTTACTGGTACCATGGTACCCACTCTCCATTCCACCCCCAATTCAGCATCTCCTGCTTCCTTCCTGGCCTCTAGTGATGAATACTCTTTCTACTTTTATGAGATCATTATTAGTTCGAACATTTGAGTAGGAACATATGCTGTTTGTCTTCTTTACCTGGCTTGTTTCACATAACATATTGTCCTCTGATCCCACCATACTCTCACAAATGACAGGATTTCATTATTTGTTTTTGGTGCTCAATAATAATAGCGTTTTTGTGTGTGTGTGTGTGTGTGTGTGTGTGCAAATACCATATTTTTCTTATGCATCCCTCAGTAAAAACTTCGGCTAATTCCATCTTTTCCATTGTGAGCAGTGTTGGGATAAATCCAAGAGTACAAGTACCGCACTGATTCACGGATGTCATGTTCTGTAGGTAGACACCTAGTAGTGCGACAGCGAGGCCATATGTTGCTCCTATTTTTAGTTTTCTGAAGGAGAATAAGTGTATAAATGTGGTACTTTGCATTCTGATCAGCGGTTTGAAAGAGTTTCTTATCTCTGCATCTATCTTGGTCAATTTTCTTGTTCCTGGGAGAAAACCCACACACCCGCAGGTGAAAGGCAGAGAGGTGTAATTTGGAGCAAGGTCCCCAGCTGGCTTGTGCCAAGGCACGAACCTCACGTGGCGGGGAGAGCAGCTGAGGGCTCACTTCGCTGCCTGGGAACCCGACACAGGGAACGCCCCAGAGAAGGTAGGAGGCCCAGCGGAGTGGTAGCGTGCACCTGTCGCCTGCGGCCCCCTCAGGCCCTCTCTCAGCCGTTCCGCCAGTTTTTATTTTTTTGTTTTGGGTAAGAGTCACTGAAGAGTAAAATGATATATTTTTATGGTTGTAGGTTGATTTTTATGTCCGCATTATATTCTTTTTGGTTCCAAATTTCTGTGACATTTTGAGGTGGGGCATTGTTATACTTTCGACTTTATTTGTATATTTCAAGATTTCTTGGGTTATTTGGAGATACTGTGGTTTCCTGTCAACTTTATAATCTTTTACAAATTTTTACAAAGAATGCCACTGGTACATTGATGACAATTGCTCTGAATTTGTAACTCAGTTTCAGTGGTATGGACATTTTGCTAGTGTTAATTCTTCCAATCTGGAAGCATGCCTGTGCTTTTTATTTCAACAATAAAAACTTAAATCCTCACACATTCTCTATTAAGGCATACTAATTTGTTCAAATCAAAATGGGTTAGAGCTACATGACCATTTCATTCCTTCAGAATAGTCAGTCTGTCTCTCTACTCCTATGAACAAAAGATCGTCATGATCCACCACACTCAGAACTGCCTCTTTCTGTGCATCAAGCATGTGCTGTGTGGGGGCCCAAGCATCGCACTGTGTGGGGTCCCTGCTTCTCACTCCATCTCCTTTTGAGCAGAACTCTCCTCCCTTACACATTCTCATTGACTTTGTTCTGGCCTCAAACCTTCAGAAAAAACAGCCTCACCTTTCCTTCAAAAAAAAGGGGCCTTTCTCTACCTGGAGATGTACTTTTGCTCTACCATCCCTCTTTCTTTACTTCAGTAGTCTCTTGTATTTTCCCATAGCATTTATACCTATGAAATTGTTTGTGTTCCTGGTGGTTCCATGTTAAATTTTACAGATATTCCTACTTTCCTAAGAATAATGTATTTTGTAATATTTTAATCCATGGGAATAATCTGTATATATTGTATGTTATTATTTTTCAGATGATAATAAAACTTCTTTCTTTAATCCTCACATGCACACTAAGTAGAACTTAAGGATAGTCTTGTCTGTATGATACAAAGGGTTTCCCAGTATAGACTATGACTGTGGATTACATAAAGAAAGGGAAATATGCCTGCTATTAATCAGCAGTACTTCTTGGGTCCTAGTTCAAAAGAAGTTTTAAAAAGGTATGATTGAAAGCAAATGAGTTACTGGAAATATGGTTAAAAAAGAATTTTTAACATATGAACAATGCCAGGACATGAGAATTAAAAGCACACAGTTCTCTATGGTCAAAAAATACATTGATTTTCAAGGAAAATAGAACATCCAGGATTGGAGATAGGTCTAAGACTCACTATGCTACAACGACTTAGGGTGGTGGAAGAAGGGGAAAACAGAAAGTTAAGGAACATGAGGGAAAGATGCTGAAGAAAGAAAGTAAAGAAAAAGAGACAATAAAATGTGTTACCTCATGATTACTGCATATCAAATGCTACACCTAGTACTTAGTGAATACAGCATGACTGGTTAGGGGCATCACGGCCATGTTTGTTTTCTTTGTTGTTGTTCTTTGAAAAGATTGATTGATTGATTCATTGATTGATTGATTTTGTTGCCCTCATATCTGACTTTATGGTTTTTATTTCTAAAAGAAAAAAATTTCAAAACAACGTAACAAGAAGGTAACAATGATAAATACATTGTTTATTGTTATCTTTAAATTACTTACTCAAAGTACAAGACTTAGGCATTTAATTCCCCAAATAAGTCTATGTTAAAGGTTCATTTTATATATATATATATATATATATATATATATATATATATATATATATATATATATATATATTCTTCTCTCATTCTGGGACAAATACCCGACACTCAAAATGAAGGAAGAAAAGGTTTATATAACTCATAGTTACTGGGGGTTTCAGTCCATACTCAACTGATTCCAAAGCAGAGTGGGACAAGGCAGAGGACAACCTTTCAAGAGCAGAGAGCAATGGGGGAATAATAACAGCAACTATGGGTACAGAGAACAAGTCTGTCTCCCTTATGTTGCATTCATGCTATCCCTCCCAGCCTGGGTGTAGCACTCACACCTATAATCCCAGCAGTATTCAGACACATAATACTAACATTACTCAGACCCATAATCTCAGCCTTGAATCACGTGTTAATCACAAATCATAGAACTGCACCTCAGTGGTTGCATGAGGCTTTGGGGGGACCAATACACACGAATTCTACAACTATGTTTCTCATTATTAATCACGAAAGGAATCAAAATAAATTTTAAACCAATATTTATATAATTTTTTTTCAGTGATTGTACTGTATTTCTATAATAGTAACATAAACATGGTTTATCAATTATAATTATGTTACAATTATGGCATAAAGAATCTCTAAGATCAGTTACTTTTGCCAAAATAGTTTCATTAAAAATGTTACCAAGAACACTTACATGTATTCAAACATAAATTCACATTTTGTCTAAAGCCTTGGAGCTATTCACGCTTGGAAAAATTCTTTTCTGAAGTACCTCCACAAGCTAAACTGCTAGCCGCTAGAATCTCAGCTAGGCACAGCCCATTTACAGCCATCACTCAATAAAATCCTGCACATACCACCTTACTTAAAGGACAGCCAAAGGCTCATTTGTTACCACATTTGTCCCCGTAACAGTGCATAACACTGCTGTCACTGTTGAACCTGAGGGGACACCGAGGTGTGCAGAGTTAAATAGTACTCCTTAGGTCACACTCTTATTGGAGTTACTAATCACCCTGGATATTGAGTTAGCAGCTGGCAGTTTTCCTCTTAAACTAGTGCATTTTAGACATGAGTATGCTTTGTGGTTAGAATGTGACCATCCCTCAGTTACTGCTGCAAACACATTGCTGATATTAACATTCAATTTCATTGTACAGAAAAAGTTCATACTCAAACGATATTTAGAGATGTATTTTTGCTTAAACATACTTGGCTTTTGGGCAAATATGTTTTCTATAACCAATTTTTTTTTTGGTAGAACCAAGGACTGAACTCAGGTCCTGAGACTTGCTAGGCCAAAGCTTATTCTAATGAACCATCTCCCTGGCCAATGAAAATATTAAAAACCATAAGAGTTTAGTATTGTTGGTTACAACAATTCCAAACAATTATCATGTTTTACATTAGACCGCAGAAGAAAAGAAAATGCTCTAAATTTAATATCTGTATTTCTTTAATAACATATAATAGACATATCAGGCACATTGTAAACTGTGCGCATTCAGGTACAGCTTGACATATGAATGGCACCTGAGGACCTACCTCCTGAAGTCTCTTCTCCTCTCTTGTAACCCTTTTCCTGCCATTCCTACTTCAAGCCCCATTTCCATGAAACCAATAACTTATTTTATGCTAGTATAAATTAGTTTACATTTTTATGGAATTTTATGTAACTTAAAGAATATGCTATGCACATTTTTGTCTATCTTTCTTATTTTGCACAATTGTGAAGAGATTTATCCATACATTTGCAGATATCAAGAGTATATTGGAATCAGGGAGAGAGCTCAGTGGAATCAGTGCTTAGTTAGGAAGTGCAAGGTCCTGAATTTGATCTCTGGTACCACCAAAAACAAAAAAAGAGGAAAGAGTATTTATACTTCATTTTTGAGTAGTATTGCATGACATGGAAATAACAGAACAGCTGAAGAATTCACCTGTTAATAGATCCTTGGGTTGTCTCAGAGTTTGTGCTCCTATAAATAAAGTTCCTGCAAATATATTTGTGCTTGTCTTTGAACATATGCACCCATTTAATTTAAGGAAATGTCTAGGAATGAGAAGGCTGGATCATGTGATTAGGCTCGTGTTTCATTTTTTATCTTTTTTTATTTTTAACAAATCATTTCACTTCACTCAAAGAAAGATTTTTAAAAAATGAATTTTTATAAGACTCCTAGATATAGGCTGCATAGGATTTCCACCTTTAATACATAAAATGATTAGATTACATTCTCAAAAAACAACATACATTAGAAATAAAGCAGAAAAAATGACAAGTGATAGAATTTCACTTAAAGTAATATGAATTTCACAGTATTTGTTATAATACATAGTGTTGTCTTTCAACCAATTATTCATGTTACCAGATATATCCATGTAAAATTGGAAGAAGAAAAAAGAAATAACTGTATAAGAAATTAAGAAAAGGTTCAAACAATTGAATAAAGGAGACAAAACAAATTATTATCTGCTCCTTTCCATAGATCAGCAGAAATGCACAGCGCAGTTGTCCAAACCATCCTGCTCATATACATAGATGAGTTCCCCCACCCACTCTCTCATGTCATTTTTTAAAAGCGGCAAACTCTTTCTCAGAGTGTCTGTATCATTTTACACTTGTAGCCCTATCCATCCCTTCCCAATTTTGATGCTTTTTAAATTTATTCATGCTGGAAAAGTTGCTGTGGTACTTCACTGTGGTTTTGATTCACATTTCTCTAAGATTTGAGAATGTCAGGCTTCTCTTCATGCACTTGTGTACCACCAGTATTTCTTTCTTAAAAGAATAATTGTATTGAGAAACAAATAGCAATGAGGCAGTTTCAAAACCACTTAGTAGCACAGTTTCAATAATTAACATATTGCATATTGTTATCTTCTTAGTGGTTATTCATAGTGCAAAATGCAGACATGATATTCTGGCCACAAACACTATTAGAACAAATCTTTTTATTGGTTGAATTAAGAGAATGTAATTATGTATCTATCCTAATTATTATGAATATACAGACAAAATGGTCCTTCATTTGTATCCCTTCTTTTGTTTTAGTTTTGCCAGAGAAGCATATTTCATTGTCATTTAAATATTATAGGGACGTGAATTCAGCAAAATATTCCAATATAGTCCAGTAGTGGGTTTTCCATATGACTGGCAATGTCAGAAGTTGTTGATTTGAGTCTTTTACAGCTCAGCATATTATTATGGCTTCACTTTTTATACTTTGGTTTTATTTTTTTTAATTTTTTGGCAGAACTGGGGATTGAACTCAGGCCCTTGCACTTGCCATGGAAGTGCTTATTCCACTGAGCCATCTCCCTGGCCCCTATACTTTGGTTTTATATTTTTCTGCTGGATGGTTAACATTAAGATAAAGCAAGACTCATATAAGAAATGCAGCATTTGTATCTCATAAGGTCAGTCAAACCCTCTCAGGATTTATCCTGATACCCTATATTTCAGTTTCTAGATCCTTTGTCAGTGTCAGCCATGTGGATGAGTCATGGCTATTGCTTGACCAATATGCTTTCTGTGAAAGGCTGAAAGAATGTTTTCTCTCCATGTGACTCTCCTCAGGTATACTCTGCATCATCAGTCACTTTCCTCTGTGACCCCATAATCTCCTGATCAGAAAATTTGAAACACAACTGAGTTACACTATGTTACAGTACAGGTTCTCCTATGTCCTGAGTCTTCACTGACCTTGAAAGGCTAGGGCCAAAATGTTGGCTGTCCTTGCAACCGTTCTTTTTCTGTAATTTTTGGTCTGCAAATTTAGGTTGTTAACTCTTCAGAATAGAAGCTTATGATTATTATCCTACAACATAGACAGTTGGGTTTAACCTCATTATCTGTCTAAATATCAAACATCTTTAGCATAACATGGAACAGCTATTTTCCATCAAGTATTGATATGTTAAACTTTAATTCCCAACAGAGTATGCAGAAAAAAATTAAAAATTAAAAAAATACTTTTAAAAAATAGGAATAAACAATTATATATTTTTACACAGAAATTTAGACATCTAATCACATGTATGCATCGTGACTTTTTCTTCTTTCTTGTTTTCATTTATTATCCCTTTTTTTTTCTAAACCAACATTTACTTGAGAGACAGTAATTGGTATGTCATGGCAAGCAGTACATATTTAGAAGACCAGAATGACAGGCATTGCCAAGCATGACTCTACAATTATACATTGCTATCTTTGGTGAAGCTGTTCAGTTCACAGGTATCAGCATATACAGTTAGTCCAGGTGAGAATCCTAGCAATTAACTGCTAGCTTCGAAAACCCACTGATGTTTCTCAGGATCATTACCTTGCCTATCTTGTGCATATAAATGTATAACTTTGCCCCTGTCATATTTCCTAGCTTTTCTCCTTGCCTTCTCTTCATTGTCCAATCCTCAAGTTCTCACTTTCCTTTTAATTGTGTTGTACCTTTCTACTTTTATTTCTTCCTTTGAGTTCTTATGCTAAGGAGGCTATATGATATTTATGCATGTGTATTTCTTCTTTAATGACATATCTATTCAATATTAGAAACTCTTGACTCATATTTTTATTGAGATGCATTTTATCTTATTAAATTTTGTTTTCCATTATGAAATCTGAATGTCAGTCCTAAGAGATATGTGATTTGAAAAAATTTCATCCAAAAATATTACGTGTCTTTTAATTCTCCTAAAACCATCTTTCACAGAGCAGACATTTTCAGTTCTGTTGAAGCACAATTGTTACTATTAGCATTTGTCACACAATACAGACTTTCTGAGGTATATAAAGTCATGAAGTGTTTCCTTCTAGAATCTTCTAGTCTTGTATTCCATATTAAAATGAATAATCCAATCTCAGTTAAATTGTATATATGTTATGTGTATGCATTGGTTTATTTTTACATATGTGCATCCAGCTATTTCAGGCTAATTTGTTAAAAGCACTAAATTTATCCACTAAATTACTTTTTATCTTTGAATAAATTATATATTTGTAGGTTTCTTTTTTTATAGGTTTATTTCTAAAAAGTCTTCTATATTCTGTTGATCCATTTTCCCATCTTTATCTTTATCAAGACTCAAAATGTCTTGATAAATGTAACTTGATTTTGAGTCTTAAGACCTAGTAATGTTATTATTTTAATTTTGATACTTGTCTTTGAGTTTTTTTTAAATATCCTATAACATATTAGGGTCACCTTATAAATTTATAATCCTCAAAAATGCTTTCTATAATTTTGATTAGTATTCTACTCATTGTAAAGATTGAATTGGAGAGAACTCATATTTAAAATTTTTGAGTCCTCTGACCTGCAAACAAGAATGCGTCTCCTTTTATATTGAACTTTTCTGATTTCTCTCAGCAGAATTTTGCAGAACCCAATGTACATGTATTCACAATGTTTCCCAGATTTTTCATAATTCTGTGCTTTTAACTGATAATTTTATTATTTCAAGTTCTAATTCATTGATAGCATATGGAAATAAAATTTAGGGGGTAAGGGAGATGGCTCAGTGGAATAAGCACTGGGGTCTTAGGGTCACCTTATAAATTTATAATCCTCAAAAATGCTTTCCCAGCAAGCACAAGGGTCTGAATCCAATCCCTGGTTCCACCAAAATAAATAAATAAATTAATATTTGAAAAAATAAGAAAGAAATAAAATTGAGTTTTGAATGTTGACCTCAGGATTCAGCCTTTCTAAATCCAAGAATTTAGAATTAATTAATGCAATTAATTCTAAAATCTTTTATTATGCTCCATTTGTATTTTGCTATACACAAATCATCAGCAAGTACACTTTTTATTGTCTTTCAACCTGCATGCCTTTGCTCTTTTATCTTAGATGGCTACATCAAGAAAGAGGAAATGGTGACATCATGCACTTTGCTTTCTTAGTTTTATGGGGAAAGGATCCAAATTTTACCAGTAAGTGCAACTAGCTATAAGTTTTCCTCTGCTGTCTTATCTTAACTGTAGAAAGTTTCCTTCTCCTGCTAGTCTACTGAGTTTTATTTTTCTAAAGAGGCATGGGTATTAACTTTTATTAACTATTGTTCTACATGTATTGAAACAACCATATTTTCTTCAATTTGATTAATCTAATGTGTTACATTGATTGCTTTTTCAAAATACAAAACTGACCTTGAATTTCAGGAATAACATCCACTTAGTCATGTGTCCCATATAGTATTAAATTTAATTTCCTAAAATTTTGTTTAGAATATTTGAGTCTATATCCTCAAGTGTGCAAGTACACTCAAAATAGATTTTTGTTAATACTTTTATATGGCCCTGATACCATAGCAGTAGTTGAGATGTATTCTGTGTTCTTTGATTTATTAAAAGGGCTTAGAAAATAGTGATATTACACCTTCATTAAATATTTAGTAGCAGGGTTGGGGACATAGCTCAGTGGTCTAAGGACCTGCCTGGAAAATGTAGGGTGCAGGTTCAATCCCCGCATGCTGTTCCAGCCCTGGAACCAGTCACCAGAACTGGGCATGGTGGGGTAAACCTGTAATGCCAGTGAGGGGCAGGCTGAGACAGGAGGATCACTACAAGAACAAGCTGCACTGTGAGATCCTGTGCCAAATAAATAAACAAACAAACAAACAAACAAATAAAATTCAAAAAAAAAAAAGTTTGGTAGCATTCACAAGCAAATCTACCTGGGCCTGAGTTTCTCTTTGCAGGCAGGATTTTAAAAATAAACACAATTTGCTTAATTTTGCTTAAAAATAACACTGTTCTGGTTATATACTTTTAGATGAGGTTTAGTACTTTTTCCACTAACGAAATTTCCTCTCTCACTTTCAATATCAAATTTTATTGCCATGAAATTATTCATAACATAGTACCTTACTATCCTCTTAACGTCTCTAAAAATCAGATTTTTTTTTTGTATTTTAGAACAGGTTCTACAGGGTCTACAGAGTCTTACTGCATAGATCAGACTCATAGTGATCCACCTGTTTACAGCCTCCCAAGTGCTGGGATTATAGGCATGAGCCATTAAAATCAGAAATTTAATCATATATTTTATTTTTAGTACTACAATTTGTGATTTCTCTTGTTTTTCTTCATTTCCCAAAAGATTCCTAAATTTATTCATACTATAAAAAATGGGTTTTAGGGCTGCGCAAATAGCTTAGCATATTAAAGTACCTGCAAGCAAGAGCAGGGGCCAGGAGTTCGATCCTGTGGCTGCCTTGTCCCCTCCCCCCAGGGCACGCTGAGATGACAATTGAGACTGTGTGGTGGCACATGCCTATAATCCCAGCTCTTGGGAGGTTTTTAACAGCTGTATCACTAAGAGTCGGATCTAGTAATAAGACTCTGAACACCATGTAGACCCTTCCCTAAATTACACACACACACACACACACACACACACACAGGATTTAAAACTTTTTAATTTAAATATTGTGTTGAATAGTATTATCTCTATTAAGTAAATGTGTGCTTTTTAAAAATTTTGCCTACAGAAAGAAATTCAGGCCCAGGCAGATTTTCCTGTGAATGCTACTAAAGATGTACTGAAGATGTAATATTCCTATTGTTTATAAAAATAATGTAGCTATTTTTTTTTTTTTTTTGGTCTTTTTGAGACAGGGTCTCACTATGCAGTTCAGGCTGGCCTTAAGCTCACTTTGTAGCTCAGGCTGGTCTCGAACTCACAACAATCCTCCTGCCTCAGCCTCCCTAGTGCTGGGATTACAAGCATGCGCCACCATGCCCGGCTTGTAGCTATTATTTTTGTCATTCCTATTTCACATATCTGATAAAGCCTTGAACAGTATAGTTCTGTTCCTACCTTCCTGGTCTTTGGGTTACCATCATATTTTACCTGTACATAATATAAATTCTAAATGCACTGTTATCATTATTTAAATAGCTCTTTAAAACAGATGAAATTTTTTTTTCAATTTTATACATATCAACATAGTAACATATCACAGAGCTCTTCTATGTCAGAGGCATACATTTGCATTTTTGTTTTTCTTAAAGTCCTCCTTTGGTATATTTTATACTGAGCTATAGTTATATAACTATAGCCATAGTTAGAGCTTTTCACCTGTTGCATTTGTGAAGTCATTTTGCCTTTGCTTTTCAAGGGTATGTTCACCAAGCACAGCACTGTCGATTAATTTCTTCCTTCTGTTCCTCTACTTCCATATCCTTCATCCTTCTTTCCCTTCTTCTCTCTATTCTTCCTCTCCTCTGTTCCTTCTCCTCCTCTCTGACTCATGTTGCTGTGCTGTGAACTATTGGTTACTTGATATCCTCTGAGATATCTAGTATGATCCTTACCATTTTTCTTCTACAGCAAATGTATATTTTTTATTGTTTATACATTTTTTTAAAAATTTGAATTAATTTAATTATACTTGGGGTTCTGGCATAGTTTTCAGAGCTTTCTTGTGATTGGGATTTGTTGTGGTCAGGTTTATCATGTTTTCCTAAATCTCATGTGTTTAGATGTGGGGTGTTTTATAAGATGACTAGATCATGGCTGCATGGGCTATAGGGAGATGTAGCGGGATAGGAGTATGTAGTCACAAAGGGTGTGTCCCATGGACATGTTCTTGAGTCTGGCTTCTCCCTTCTTTCTCATTCCATGACTGCCATCCTTTGGGCATGTTTTCTCTAATGTGTCCCCCTTCAGTGTCAAATATACCTGGAACCATCCAACAATGTACTGAACTCACTAAAACAGTAAATCAAAACAAACCCATCCTCCTTTAGGATTCAGATTTCTTGAACAGGATTAATACAGAGTTTGACAGGCTTCTAAGTTTTACTGATTATAATTTCATCAATTTTTAAAACTAGTAAGTTATATAAAATCTCTTACTATTTTAGCCAAAAGATGTTTGTTATGATACATAATAGGCATCCATCACTCATACATTTTTTGGACAAATAGTTATTGAATAATTACCATACCCTAAAAATACAGCAAAGCACAGAAAAGTAGATACCATATAAGAAAAGAAACAAGCAGAATTTGAAGTAAGTTGTTACTAGTACAGGAGCAACCAGGAAAGAATCTATGCAACAGCTATAGAGATGGATTAGATCCCAGGCAATCTGACTCTGAAGTCTGCATAACGGAGGTAACGGAGGCAGGAATCTAAAATGTTGAAGGAGATGCTTCACAGAAAAAAAGAGCTTTCAGTACTTTGGGGTGATAAGATGGGAGGAGAAAGCAGCAGTTGATCAAAGGAACAAGCTGATAAACTGCCTAAGATAAGAAAGCAGGGCATACACAGGCTAACTGGGTAGACTGATACAACTTAGCTAATGAAGTCTACCATATCCAGAGGCCTCTCATTCTTTAAAAAAAATCCATGAATATGGCATTCTTGTTATCCCCATAAAGTAAAATCCCTCTTTTCCATAAGCCAGCCCTATCTGTGAAGTAACCATCTTTGCTGTTTGCTTTTGTTGTTTTGTTTTGTTTGCTTGCTTGCTTAGCAGGAATCAGACTCATACCTCATGCTTGTCTGGCAGGTGCTGTGCTGTTGAGCGGTATCCTTGGCCATTCTTTGCTGTTCTTGATGAGGCCATATATCAGTGTCACTAGTCCTTCTGGCATTGTTGTCTGTGGAGAAGCCTGTTGTTACAATAAGCATTTTATTTCCATGCTAGTGGTCTATAGATGATTTCTATCTTCTGTGAGCCTAAGAACCTATGTAGCTGGTAGCACCTTTGTGTCATAGAGAGTACCTAACTAACTAAAGAAAATTTATCAAAAATATGGATATATATCCTATTAGATGTCAATAATGGTCAACAAAGGGGAAAAACATTGACGATGTGGCATTTGAACAAAATCGTAAGCCAACAAAACAAGCCATGAGTAAGAGACAGAAAATTTATTTGGATAAAAGAAAGTACATGAAAAGTTAGTGCTATGGAGTGACATCATTGGCAGCTAGAGCCGCAGGTTTGAGTGATGAATCTAAGTCATGGATAGCCTTCTATAATATCAAAAAATTATCATTACCCTTTATTCTGAGAAAGAGGGGACACTAAATGATTCTGAGAAGACAAATGAGATCAGGGTCTTGGTCCAGCCCCAGTCTCTTAGATGAGTGGATGGTAAACAGCTTAAATAAAAGAGACCAGTGCTGTGATTTAGTTTGCAAGCAAAGGAAGTGGATATTGAGGCGTGGTGGGAACTGAGCAGGACCTTGGGAAGGCAGTTTAAAGAACATTTTAAGCAGCCCATCTTATCAATTAAGATACTGTTTGATCTCCAGAGTTGGCAGATTTATTATTCTGAAATAGGAGGTGTTAGCAGCCCATTATGTCCTTGGTTGCCTCAGCTGTGGTATCTTGGCCCAAGAGCACTATGCATTTTGGTCTTTTCCAACACAACCAGAGGGCCCTGTGTTCTGTACCTTAACCCTGTACAGCCCAATCTCCAACTAACTAAACAACCTGATTTATGCTTTAAAATATCAGTTTCATAGTAGGTAGAAGGATACACTATGGGGTTAAACTGATGGGTAGTTGGTAGGTAAGCTGAGAGATACTGGGGCTTGGAAAAGGGAAGCCACAGTGGATGGATGAGGCATAGATTCTGATTACTTATTCAGGCACCACTGACAGGTTTGCTTGTGGAGACAACCTGAGGTATTATAGAGAACCAATGATAGTGTCACTGTGTATGGCCTGAAATAATTAAGGAAAACAATTAATATTAACTTGGGGGAAAATGTAAAGCTGTAGGCTGTAATATATGATGAAGTTTTCTTCTTAGTATCAATCAGAAATGTCAAGTATGTGGTTGGTAATAAGACTCCGTTCTGGAGAATTTAGGTTTAATCTAAGATGAAGGCTTTATTTTTATCTACATATGGTATTTACAATGAAGCTGCATAGAATTGGTCTGATGACTTCACAGGATGAGCATATAGTAAAAGGAAGAGGCCTATACATCTGTCCTTGAGAGTGTACTAACAATACATCAAGCTGACTCAGGATACTAAAGTAGCAGAATGTTTTAAGTTCTACATATCTATACGTTCATCAGGAATGCCTTTTGCAGCTGCATGGTGTAGATGTCATATACTGCATTTACATTTTGAGCACCTAGTCATATTGGTAACTAAATATTAAAAGCAAATACTTCTGCTAATTTGTGACTCGTCAAGATATTTCTGATTAAACATGATCTTTTATGGGATTTTTCCTTTATCCTGGTCATGTCTGAAATCATGTTACCTGAAACCACATTACCATTGAACAAGATAAGCAAATCTGGCAGATGAAATAAAAGTGGAGATATCACTGGATTTAAGTGATTTTTATCTAAATTGCACACGAGTACAATAACTGTGGTAGTGAGCAAGATTCTACCTAGCGACAATACAGAAAATAAATTCTTCCAACTTCAGGCAGCCTTTGTGTTGCTCAGTCACTTTCAAAGAGAAAATAAAGCAGCAGACTCCATCATAATTTTTCCTTCAAGTATGCCCAAGTAAGGAAAGGCTCCTTCTATTCCACTCACTGGGCACGAACCTTGCGTACATATTGTGTAGCTACTGAAAAGCAACATTCGCACTCCTGTCAAAGTACAAGGAAACGGTTACTTAGGAACAGACAGCTGAGCATTTCTGAGGAAGTACATAAGAACTAAGTTTTAAAATAGAATATAACAAAATTACCAGTCAGAGAAACCACAGCAAAAAGGAAGGTGTATCCCAAAACTACATTGCTACATGAATTATCTTTCCAAATTCAATTATTCTGAAAGTGCTGCCTGTGGAGCCATCATATTAATATGCTATGACCAAGTCTTAGAAATAGACTTGCTCAGCCCCAACAGAGCTCCATCAAACCAGTCGCTTTCTAACAGCAATCTACATGTTAGAAACCTGCTTTTTAAGTGATTCTGGGACACGCCAAAGTATGAGAATCATTGATCTAGGTAAGACATGAGCCCTTTCATCTGCATTCAGTGTATGGAACTTGGAATAAATTCTCGAGCCTATGAAATATATGCATGCAAGAAAAACAATCAAATGAGACCCTCTAAGGCTTTATCAGTTTCTAATTTCTAAAGAGAAATGGAAACAAAGTGGTGAAAGAACTTTTCTTTATATGCTTCTTTTTTACATTTTCTTGTTTCATATTTCTTATGGGCACATGTTTGCGGTGCACAATAACATACATCATGGCATCATGGGGAAATGTGTATGTAGACATTGTCTTAGTAACATTTCTCTCATTGCTGGGACAAAATTCCTGATGCCCCAAGTCAGGGGAGGACTGTTTTATTTAGCTGTAGTGTGTGAAGGTTTCAGTCCGTAGTCGTCTGTCTCCAAGTCAGGGTGGCAAGGCACAGGGACAACAGATCATGGTGATGAAAATAATAAAGCAGCAACAGCACAAGGGGGGAGAGCGAGGCTCTGTTCCTCCCTTACAGCGTGTTCCACTTCTACCCCAGGGCGGATGCAGGACTCACACTCCTAACCCAGGCACTAGACAATGGACAAGCCACAAACTCTAGTTCAGCCACCCTCATAAAGCCCATGACTACATGAAGCTTCTGTGGACATCCAGACATAAGCCACAACACACACAGCACATCGTAATTATTTTTGTCTTGTTCCTTCCCCCTCTCTCCAATCTTTCTTCCCTTGCACATTTACATTTTTTTCATTTGTATTTTCTTAAATTCCTTTTCCTTTCTTCGTCTGTCCTCCTCCCCATCTCTTGGTCTACTTGAGCAAGTTTTTCCTGCTTCCTGCTCTCTTCCTCATTTTGCTTCCCACTTACAATTTGGGTTTCTTACACAAGTGAAGAAATGTAAATAACTCAAACTTGTGTACCTGATCTATTTCACTAAAGATTATCGTCTTGAAGTGCATATAGTTACCTAAAAATATCGCAAGATTATCCTTGTTTGTGGCAGAGTAGTATTCCATTGTGTATAAATACTGATTTTTTATCAATACATTCAACTATTGATTAGCATAGGGGCTACATTCTAGATTTAGCTATTATGAACTGAGCTGCTATAAACATAGACATGTATGAATCACTGTTGCTTAACTCTTTGAAAAAGACACCTAGGAAGAGAATGTCTAGGTCAAATTAAAATTCTTATTTTAGGGTTTTTCTTTGAGAAATCAAAGTTTTTTTTCTGTGCTTATCGAGATGATCATATGTTTCTTTGATCTTTATTTCTGCTAATGTGGCACATTATATTTATTGAAAATTTTTGTATTTGTGTTCATTAAACAGACAGGACTATAGGTGTTTGTTTTTATTGTATCCTGTTCTGGCTTAGGTATTCAGGTAACATATGCATCCAGGAATAACTCTGACAGTATTACTTACCTTTCAATTTCATTAAAGAGTTTGAAAAGTACTGGCATTAGACCTTTAAAATTCTTATAGAATTCAGTGAATCCATCAGCATTTGGGCTTTTCTTAATTGGCAGTTTCTGTTATTTCTTCAATTTAATTGACTGATAATTGGATTATTCAGGATTTTTATAGTTTATGGATTCAGGTTTGTGAATTCATATGTGTCAAAAAATCTATCCTTTTCTTCTGAATTTTCCACTATACTAGTAACAAGTGATGTGGGTTTCTGCAGGATTTATTGTGATTTTGTCCTTTCTTGTTTTTTTTTGTTTGTTTTAGTATATTGGGGGTAAATTTTTACCTATTTTGTACAATTTTTCAAAGAACTAACTCTTCAATCCATTGATTCTTTGCATTAAATATTTTTGTTTCTATTGTATAGTTTATACTCTGATCTTATTAATTTCCTTCTTTGTACTACCTTTGGGTTTGGATTATTATTGCTTTTCTAGACCCTTGATGTACATCATTAGGTTATTTATTTGACCTCATTTTACATTTTTAGTGTTGGAATTCACCACTATAAATTTACCTCTTGGGATTGTTTCAGTGAATCTCATAGATTCTGATATGTCATACTGTCATTGTCATTTGATTATAGGAACTGTCTGAATTCTTTAATTTCCCTTGCAACTCATTGATTATTCAAAAAGGCATTATTTTCCATGTGTTTCTGAAGTTCCTGCGGTGTGTTTTGCTGTTAATTTCTAGTTTGATTGCACTATGATCCATTAATATGTATGGGATAATTTCAATTCCTTTGCATTTACCTAGCCTGCTCTATGGTCTAGAATATGCTCTCTTTTGGAGAAAGTCAAAGAAAAACATGTATTCTGTTGTTTGGGGTTGGAATGCTTTATGGATATCCATAAAAACCAGTTCTTTAAAAGTTTATGGGTTTTTTGTTTTTTGGTGGTACCAGGGATTGAACTCAGGGCCTTCTTCTTGCCAGGTAAACACTTATTCCACTGATCTATCTCTCTAGCCCCCACAGAGGTTTGATTCAACTCTGATATTTCTTTTTTGTTAATTTTGTGGTCTGGCTGACCTGTGTGTGACAGTGGGCTACTGGGGCCCCTATTACAGTCCTATTGTGCCTATCTGATTTTCCCAGTCCATTAGTGTTTGTTATATGAAGTTGTGTGCACTGATATTTGGTGCATATATATTATGATTTTTATCTGTTCCTGAATATGAATATATTATAAGCCACATTTTCTGATTTGATTTTAGAATATATTTATATAAATCCAGTAGCTTTAAATAACAAAGAGAAAAAATTTAGTTTAAATTCTAATTATATATTGCCTGAACTATAAGAACCAATCTTTGTGAAAGCCTTTCTTCTTTAGCTTGTATATCCTGAAATGATCATTGTTATATAGCAACTTCACTGAACCTTGAGGTATCCAGACTTTTGATTAACATTATTCTGGCATTTCTGTGATAGTGATTTTTGAGAAGGTTAATATTTGAATATGTCAACTGTATAAAGCAGATTCATCTCATTAATATTGACAATGCTTGCATAATATGTTGCAAAGCCTGAATAAAATGAAAGGCTGACCCTTTCGAAGGAATGTGCCCTACCTCTGATGTTTAAGTTGGGACATTTTTCCCTTACCTTCAGCATTCATTCTTTTTGGATTTGAAATCTGCCAACTTTTGAAGTGAAACTTGAACCATTAACTGTCTTGCATCTTCATCTTGCCAATGGCAATCTTGGGATTCCTCACTCTCCATTATAATGTAAGCCACATCTTCATACGTATACATCTATCATCTTTCTGTTTACTATCTATTTATCATGTATCATTAGCTATCTATAATCACCTCTCCATTGTATTGCTTTTGTTTCTCCAAACAATCTTCAAAAGTACATACACACAAGTACTTTCTGCCAGCATGCTGGTCACCAAAACAGAAGGAAAAGAGGGGAGAAAGGGAGGAGGAAGAAATGCATGGAAAGACTCTATCACAAATCAAATCAAAACTGTGATTATACATTGTTTTCAAGACAAAATTAAAATTCCTTGAATATGGCAAACACACTGCCCTCAGCTTCTGCTCAATGAATATTTAAGCTTAATCCATTCACCAGAAGCCACAAATACCTTGAATGCTATGCACTTCACAGAATATTCCATGTTATATTGTACCTTAACAATCTGAAAGTTTGTCTTCAGCACTTAAAATATGCCCTCACGTCTTTCTTTAGATGAAGTCATTCTTTAATATTCAGACGTATTTTGGTCTACTCCAGGATATCTTTCCTGTTCCACTTCAAATCCCAGAGCTAGTTTCAATAAATACCCATGTAGCCCCACATTGTACCATGTCACAAACAATGAACTTTGTGTTGGGGAAGACAGGAAAAGGAAAAGGTCATTCTTGTTTCTGATAATTGACTTTGTAGCATAGAATGGCAAATAATTTTAAATTTTTATTTGAGACATGTAGGAGGGAAAATATCAAAAAATACAAAATATCCTCATGTTCTCTAAGAGAACTCAACCCCCAAAATTAAAAACTTAGCAAAGTGATTTTTAAGTTTTAAATTTTCATTTAAATTTCTTCACTGTTCATTCACAACATGAGTGGTATAAGCCATATGTTGTTTAACTGTTTCATAGTTTAGCTTCCTTTCCAGAAGAAAGTCAAAACATATATTCAAAAAAATAAGCCATCTTAATCTAAGACTGAAATTCTAAATAGATATTTGAAATTGCTCTGTCATGTCTTCAAGTATTAGGTAGGAATTGACCTTGATACCCTTATTGTCTATGTTTCCAATTATTTTATTGAAGATCTATATAAATTTTCCAACAGGAGCTAGAGCTCACAGTACTGGTGTACTTAAGTGATGTATCATTTTGTAGGTTCCATGTGAATGTTACTGCCATGGATTATCATGCCAAAGTAATAGAATCCAAAAGGTGATAAAGAATATCAGTCATTTCCCATTTCTTATTACTGACTGAAAATTTTAACATTGTCAACAAATAATTTTCTGTAGAATCAACTGTCTCAGTAAATGAAAAGGGGTCTAACTGTCCAAATAAGTATGCTTAAAAATTGCAAACAATCTTCACTATCACTATCACAGAAATGAAAGAGAAAATACTAATAAACCCATAAAAATTTAATTTAAACATTTAATGTGTTACTAATATATTATTAAAATTCCATTTAGCTAAACGTTAAGTCTACAAAAGGAGAATATGTGAACTGCTGTACTTAATTTATGTTTTGTCTTAACTTTGTATCTTCCCATAATGAAAGTATTATTTATTATAGATGATAAATAATTAGTCATTAATATTAAAAACATAATTTAGTTGGATAAACAGAAGTCATCAGTAATTCACTGTAAGTAAAAAATTGAGTTAACAATCACAAGCGCAACGAAGAAAATACCTTTAGCAGTCAACTTATAGAAAAATGGGTAAGAGATTCATTAACTTGTTTCTTTTTTATTTTTCTGTGCATTTATTTACTCACTTAAATTTTGTATTAGAATGTAGGTGTAAAATTAATGGTATTTCAGACATATCAGTCACAACAGAAATTTTAGTAAAAATATTTAATTTTTTACATATTTGAGTTTTTTGAGAAAGTCTTGCTATGTAGTTCACATAGTACTTGAATTCACTATTTAGGCCAGGCTGGGCTTGAACCCCTGGCAAAGCCCCAGCCTCAGTTTGCTGAGTGTTTTTATCACAAGCCTGTGCCACCCTCCCTGGACAGAAAGACTACTTATAGGAAAAAGTATAGAGAGAGTTCTTGGGTTATCTTTAAGCCAATGGAAGTTGCTATTGTATATTGCAATGCAAATAGGTGATCCTATAAGTAGATTGTTCAAACTGATTATCAAGAAAATAAATGTTTTATTTCATATTACCTAATGTTTTATTTCGTATTATATACTATTGAGCAAACCATGACATAAAACTTATCATAGAAATAAACAAAACAGAAAAAAGTCATTCCTCTCCCCTTATTCCAACCCAGCCAGAAACAGAGTTAATGGGGGAGGGGAGCATAGTGAGCAACACTATTCTCATCAAAGCATAGCTGATGGTGTTAGAATCTATTAATAGAAGCACACAGAATATCCATAATAATCAGCTTCAACATGCCTGTAGATTTTCTCAATTTGAATTAAATTGTTTCCCATTGAGAAGATAGCCTGCAGACTATATTGATTTATAATTCCTGGGGCATTTTTATCCTTTTACTTAAAAATAAACAAGCCTGGTTTATAGATGCTGATCAATTGGTAGGAAAAACTGTAACACTTCGGTCTCCTGGCACCATGGCTTATGCAGTGCAAACCTACAGTTGTCCCACCTGTGACATTCCGGGACACAAATCATGAGGTTAGTTCACACCAAATTTTTAAGTACTTCTATTCAACTCCACTTTGCGACTACATCTCATATCCATCTAGTGCTGACATAGGTATAAGGCTCAATATTATCATAGATTTTTAGAAAATATTAACAAAGCAAATTTTAAAATTTGGTATTTTGCTAATGATTAAGAAAATACAGGAGAAAGTAAGATCTGACGCTGTGGCCTTTCACTGTCACATTGTTGCTGTCCCTCTTCCTAATTTTTCTCTACTTTTCAGTAAACTGAAATATATCAAACCAATCTCAATCTTTATTTGACACCTAATTTTTAATGAATTAAAAAGCCAAAAAATAATCATATTTCAGGAAATTTTCTCTTGGAAACAAAAAAAGTAAAATTACTATCTTACTTAGTCTCAACTTGACATTCTTTCACCTCAAATTGTTTTTCAAGTTTTCCTTCTTTTTCTTTCTCCTCTTCTTGTTCCAGAATTTTCAGTAAAGGCCCGATACAACTTGTGCACTCATCCCTGGGCCTAGTATATTCTCTTTCTCTTTATGCTGTTTTTGCTCTTCCGCTGTGGAAGTTTCTATTAACATGTCCTCAAAATCAATACCTTTTGCTCAGCCATGTGCAGTCTACTGATGAACTTCTCAAAGGTGTTTATGTCTGTTACAATGGTTTTTATATCTAGCACTTTTTTATTTTTTCTTAGATTCCCCATTCCTTTTTGATTATATTACTCATTTAATTTTGTATGTTTTCTCTATCCATTATAGCATGTTCACATTTTAATATAGAATCTAATTTTTCTTAGCATATGACTTATATTTCTTAAAATATCCTTAATCCATTATTCTAATCTTCCTGCCATATCTGAATCTAATTTTGATACTAGCTATATTTTGTCATTTAGTAACCTCTGTAATTTATTACTGAAGACTGGTCACAGTGTATGTAGAAAACTTTGCAGTGAATATGTGTTCATGGTGCAGGAATTAGGTGAAGAACTCAGTCTTTGTTTGAGCTTTTTTCTGAACTACAAATTCACAAATGAGTCTTGTTTATTCCCCATTGCCTCCTTACACAGGGCAGAAATATTAAAGAGTAAAGTGTGGGTTCATGGACATAGCTCAACAGTCTAAGCACCTGCCTATGCAAGTGAAAGGAACTGGGTTCAATCCTCGTTACCTCATGCTGTGCTGGCCCTGTACTGTGCCAGACACCAAAATTGTATATAATCTGAGCACTGGGAAGGCTGAAACAGGAGGATCACTACAAGTCCAAGCTGCCAAATACATAAATTTTTTTAAAAAAACAGTAAAATGGAAATAATTTACCCTGCCCTCAAATCAGTGAGTAAAATGGTATGCCTGGAAGGCAATCCTTGTTAAGAAGGAAGAGTGTTCTAGAGTATTTCAAGTGGTTATTTTTCCTTTTAGAAACACAAGGGGGTAGAGGCTTTTCTCTTCACTAAGATATGGATAGACCTTCTTGAGATAAAAACAGGACATTATGGCCATAGCCCCTGGATATCAGGCTCTCCCAGAATGCTTAATGCACAGTCTAGTCCACACTGAGCCTCCAACAATTTGTCAGCTGGAGGTTAGATATGCTTAAATGTAATAGTTACTTCCCACAGAGGATTGTGATCATGGGTCCCTGCTTTGGTGTCTTAGTTACTCTTCTCTTGTTGCTGAGACAAATACCAGGCAATAAAAACGAAGGAAGTAAAGGTTTATTTAACTCACACTTACTGAAGGTTTCAGTCCATAATTGTCTGTCTCCAAGGCAGAGTCGCACAGGACATAGACCATCCATTCATGGTGGCAGCAAAGAGCAAGAGGACTCAAGGGAGGAGTAGCAGCAACAATAGCAACAGAGAACAGGTCTGTCTCTCTTATGTTACATTCAGGCTTTCCACCCCAGGCTGGGTGTAGCACTCACACTCATAAGCCCAGCAGTACTCAGATTCATAATCCCAGCAGTACTCAGACCCATAATCCAAGCCTTGGATCTCGAATTAATCACAAACTGTTGAACTGCTCCTCAATGACTGCATGAGACTTTGGGAGGACAAATACATGCAAACCATAACATTCAGTAAACTGTGACTCTCTCTCACCTGTCTGTCTCTCCAAATTTTGGGTGTGGGGAGGGGAACAGTTGACTCTCAATCCCAAAACAGAACTGAGATCTTCCCAGACAGATCTAAAAAGCATTATTGATATTCAGTTTATTTAGTATTCAATTTAAGATTGAATGAGAATTTTGTAGGGTGACCCAAAACCCAGTCATCTCCTACTCTCTTTTCTATACTTTTGTCTTTTGCTCTGAATTCTGTGGGGCCCTTCTGTCTCTGGTATCTGTAGTTTGTGAATTAATCTCCCCTTAGGCTAGTCAATTGCATGCATAGTCAGGGGATCAGGAGACAAAAAGAGACAGATCATGAGTTAATTCTTTACTACCCTTGCCCAACCATTCAATGTTTCTGGCCATAACTCAGTGTTCTAGGACTAGGATTCCTCTGAGCAATCCCTGTCCATATCACCAGCTCTTACACTTCCAGTAACATTCTTTCTTCTTTCTCACTATCTCTGAGAAGCAAATATCACTCACTATTATAGATCTGTTCGTGTTTCATCATGACTATATAAGGCGTTATTGAAAACTGTGGTAACTATTTAAATATTAATAAATGTAATACAATAAAATGCACTGGATTAACCCCTCTGAAAATATTCCTTCTGGATTGAAACACATTTTTCCCCATGAGTCCTGTCACTACCTGAAGTATTCTGTGAAGTCCTCTTTCATGAGTATCTTTAATTGAATGTCATGACTACCTAGATATCCTGAATTGATTCTAAATATGTACTTTTCAGGCTCACTTTCAGTTTGTGGAAAAAGCCAGAAGCTGTATAGTGCCAGATTACATGAATAAGGCAGATAGCATTTTCACTAGCCTCTTTCCATTGAGCAGCACTCAGCTGTAGCATTTGGCAGAGCTTTGATCACATCTTCTAAAGATATAAAAAAAGACTTGCAGAACTGCTTTCAAGAGGGACAAGAGTGGTCTGTTCAAAGTTAGTGGGAGTAGTTACAGAGGGTTAATGACAATATATCTTTTTATTCTGATTACTTTTTATTTTTTTATTTTTATTTTTTTTTTGTCTTTTTTTGAGACAGGGTCTCACTGTGCAGTTCGGGTTGGCCTTAAGCTCACTTTGTAGCTCAGACTGGTCTCGAACTCACAACAATCCTCCTGCCTTAGCCTCCCTAGTGCTGGGATTACAGGCATGCGCCACCACGCCTGGCTTGATTACTTTTTAAAAATTGTAATAATCACCATACGTTTTGATCACTCCATGTATTTTTTTCTTCAAACAATCCACTTGTGCAAATTCTCTTCACATAAGCCATTTAGGACAAATTTTGCTTTTAATTGATATTAAATAAATTAAAGTTATACTCAAGATAGTAACCAACTGCCTGCTATTACATGAGTATCCATTATTCCATGGTGATCTGAAACACAGTTGAGTATGGCTTTAGTATTAAGCTCACCATTTGTCAAACAAGTTTGGAAAAGATTCATAAGTGTAGAAGGAAATTCATGAGTGCAGAGAATCAGCTAAAATATCACAAATTGGTTTCATTCTTCCTTTCATTCACCCATCAAATCAAACTTTGAAGGTAAAGGCTTTCATTAATGGGACAGAGGATGAGTCAGAGTCATACTCAAATAAAGGAGAATCTATTTTGCTTTCACACAAAATGGCACTTCCCAGAATAATACTTCATGATTGCTTGAAGTTCCTTTTCACCAATATTTCTTGTAAGAGATGTTCAGAGCTGGTTGAGGGAATAATGAAGAACATGGTGTGGCAATAGCCCAACGGAGTAGTTACTGGTGGCCAAATACTTCATGTCATCATGTTCTCTATCTGCAGCTTTCCTAGAGAATGATGTGCACTGTGTTCCCATAGAATCTTCTCATCCTGGCTTCCCCCAACACCACTCCTCATGGCCATCACCTCTCCCACATCTCCTTTGTTATGCAGCCTTATTTCCTAGCCCCTATTTCCTATTATAGCCTTAGACGATAGAAGTGCTTGGTCTTGCTTTCTCTTCCATTATAGTCCTGCTTAGCACAATGCATCCACTTCCGTGTTTTCAAAACATCAATTGAGATCCAGAGTTGTCCAATCAACTTCTTCCTTTATTTTCTATTGTTTTTTATAATTCACACCAAATAGCTCAAAGAGCATTTTTATTATTCCATAATTAACTACTATTCCTCAATATTCTCCCAACTGTATAGTTCAATTAGACAGTCTGAAACTTACATCATCCTTAGTTCTTGGACTTCAGCCCCCTTGTACCACATCGTATATAAGACACACATGACTCTAATTCTAAAATGTATCTCAATTTCATCCTCTTAGCTCAAGTTACAACTCTGGATTACCAAGATATATGGTCTGAGCTTCAGCAGATGCTTCTAAATAAAATCTATATATTTTATTCCCCTCAAGTATGTATTTTATAAAACAGAAAATATAACTGTTCTTCAAGCTGAATTAAATAGTAATACATACCTTCAGTATCTTTGAGTTGCCCTTGGGGTGGTGGGAACAACGACATCAAAGGCCTACAGAGCTGTCTCCTCAGATCACTCTCCCATTTTAGTTTCAACTGCCTAGCAGTTCGCTTTCCACTGCAGCTCTATGATTCTTCTCTTTGTTGCTGAAAAATGCCAGGATGGGGAGATAGCTCAATGGAATAAGTGCTTCCCCGGCAAGCGCAAGGGACCTGAGTTCAATCTCCGGTTCTGAGAAAAAAAAAAATTACAAAGAAAAACGCCAAAGTTTTTTTCCAAGCTCAGACTCCTTCAACATGATTCTCTGTCTGGATTATTTTGCTGAATTCACACACCTACAATATTTAAATGGCAATGGAATACTCATCTCTGAGAAAACTAAACAAAAAAAGGGGTATAAATGAAGGACCAGGATAGATATGCAACTACTTTCTCTTAATTCAATGAGAAGAAAAATTTGTACTAATAGTTTTGGACAGGACATCAAGTCTGTGTTTGTACTAGAATATCTACTACAAAGATAACAATATGCAGTGTATCAATTATTGAAACTATCCTACTAATCAATTTTGAAACTGTCTCATTGCTATTTGTTTCTCAATAAAATTAATAAATATTAGGAAAAAAAAAAACATGATGCTCTGTCTGCCAGAAACACCTTCTTCTCTTTGAGTAACTAGTTTCATTTTCCAATTTTTGATAGAGTATCACTGCCAAATTAGTTCTTTTCTAACTTTGTCTAAATTCAGAGTCAGGTCCACAAGGAAGGACAAAATATTCTTCCCATTTGCATCCATCCTAGTACCATGGTTCTATCCTTAATAATATTTAATTACACTGTGCAATTCATTATCTTTTCTTTCCTTTTAGTCTTACTTCATTGTCCACCCACCTTATGGTATAATAAGAAAATAAGACAGCATTTATATTTTTGCAATCTTTTGAGTTATAATAGAATGATTAATCTTAAAAGGTTGGAGTTAAATACGTTAAATTGAACTTTAATTGTTGCAAATCAACACTATGCTTTTGTTTGATTGTGTTTAAATATTAGTCTGTTATCTCATATTTTTATCTTAAACAATTATTTATTTTATCTCATAAAAATTTAATTGATAGCACTGAATATTTAGTTTAGTGCTCTTTTGACTCACTAGTAGAAAATCATATCTGGTAAAAAAAAGTCCAAAGTAACAAACCCTAGAGATATTTGAATAACTTTAGTTTGTCATTTGTTCTTTCCCCAATAAATATAGTTGATTGAAATTATAAAATATGCAAAAACCACATTTACTTCCAAAGTCTAATTCTAATCAAGTAGATGTCCAATATTTTATGCTATGTCATTTAAGCAATCCACATAAAACATCTTAATAACGTATAGTGAAGAATTATATTCTTTAATGTACCTCCTTTGTAGAAGAAAACAATGAATTTAATTTGTGTTCTGCAGAATAGGATCTAAATCAGTCATTTACAGTAAAATGCTGTAAGTCAGACTGAATTACAACAGAATAATATGCTGATATTATCTAAAGTTGGATAATTGGAGAAAGGAGAGAGAAAATCATAGCTATATAAGTGACTATGATTAAAAATTAAAAACTGCATCTTAAATCTATACCAATTCTCAGTGAGCCTTCTGGCCAGGAATAAGTTGTGCATTAAAACATTGTCATACATCAACAGTGCAAAAGAGAGACCTGGAAATGAAAAATTAATCAACACACTGACTCACTTGATGACTCTTGGTCAAAAAAAGGAAAAGGAATGAGTATTTTCTAAGCAATGACAGATTCGTACTTTATGTAACAGATAATTCCTCTAGGCAGGCTGCACTGTCATTTGTAATATATCCAGAAGTTTTAGACTTCTGGGAAATCCAGAACTGGCATAATCTGTAGCACAAGCCACAAATACTTCGTCATGTTCTCTCATTTTAGCCCCTATATGTAATCAGACACTCAGCAATCAAAAAACTAAATGCCATCAGTAGCCATGGTCCAAAAGACCATTACAATGGCCAGGAAAAAAAAAGTTCTTTCTTTGTTTCAATTGCTTTTATTTAAGATGACATTAACTAGATTTAAAGAAGCAGCAATTGAAAGAATTCAGTGTTAATTGGTGCAGCTCACTGTTTGAAGCTTGTTACACACATAGCGTTGCACATTCCTATGCACTGGAAGGTGAAAACACTTTTAAAATATCTGGTAATTCACAATTGATAGAGTTTCTAGTCAGATCTAAGGATCTTTGGAGACACTATATAATTTAAATTTAAACTTTTAATTTTAAAAAGTAAACTTTATAAAAGTATAGTACTCACTCGAAATAAATTTTACCCCCAAATCTTTGAATCAATGATTTTAATACATACTGAACTCATAATGACCAAAATATCCCTTTCCTGTTTTGAGTTGTTTGACAAAAGTTGAGCATTATTTTAGTTTGAATAATTCTCAAATAAGTTACTTTGAACATACACACATGGATTGTTACAGTCCCCAAAAGACTCGGGGTACAGCCATGGGGCTTTGGGAAGGTAACTGGATCACTGGGGTGCCACGCTCATCAATCGGTGGATCCACTGAACGGGTAGGAGCCGAACGCTCTGCAGGTGCGAGAGGTGAGACCCGCAGTCCTGCGGGAGGATGTGCTGCCTTCCCTGGCTCTTCCACTCCGCCTCCTCCCCGCCACTGCCTGGTGAGGCGCCTTGCCGTTTGCCACTGTGCTCCACAGCCTCATTTCTGCTTTGCATCTAGCTGAGCATGGACTGTAACGGGAGCCAACATAAGCCAACATGAGTCTTTCCTCCTCTAACTATGAGCTGCCAGGTTTCTGTCTCAGAAATGAGAGAAATGACTAAGACACAGAGGTGCAATTCTAATGACAAAGGATAATCTGCCTTTCTCCTTTATGTCTAAGATGAAAATTTTATAAAAGTCCTAATTTTCACACTAGTAAACTTAACTCCAAATTAAGAAAAAAGGAGAAAGAAAACGAGAAGTTGCCAACCAGAAGGAACTAGAATCAGAAACAGCTTTCTGTATTTTCTAAGATATTCAGTTGCCCTAAAAGATTGTTTTAATTAAGTTACAGCTTTACATAATTAGAATTAGTACCTTGAAATAAACAAGAACACCCACTTATGAAGGATCTGCAAGGGATTCCTTGTAAGCATTGCAACAGCTCCTTCTGTTTCAAATTCATGCTCCAGTTTTCGATGTGTCTGCTGCCTTTATTTCCCAAGCATTTCAGGTTTCTTTCAGAAAAAGATAAGTCATCTCTCTGTGGCAAGCAGTCCAGTCTAAGTCAGTTATTGCCTGTCCTTTGCTTTCAGCCTCCATAATTTTGTTGGCACTTCTTATGAGCTGTCATCTTTTCTCTTATTCATTTTGTCCATGTGGATTTTACTCTTTTTTCTCATTACTCTTAGGGAACAAAGATAAATATATGCCCTTAAGCAGAGTTCTTATGCAGTTTTAAAAGTGTAGGAACACAGATAACACAATTTTTTAGGCTACTTATACTCATAAATGTATTAGGTTTAATAAATTGTTAAAGGGAGCAAGGGGTACATGAGACTATATTAAAATGAACAGTGTCTGTATCAGTATGGTTTTTGTATTCTTTTTTCAATTCTATATCTTTTTTTTTTACGTTAGGGAAGGATCTACAGGGTATCTCACTTTTAGATTGGACTCATAGTAATCCTCTTGTTTACAGCTTCCTAAGAGCTATGATTATAGGCATGTGCCACCACCCTAGTCTCAATCACTATCTCAGAGTGTCCCAGGGTCAAAGCTGGCACAGCAGACCCAGGGGATCAAGACCCTGTCCCCTGTGCCTGCTTGAAGTTGCTTTAAGTGGCTGAGCTATTTGGCCAGCTATATATATTTTAAGTATTAGCGCTTAAACCTGTTTACCTATATAAATTAAAATTTGTTCTCTTGAGTAATAATTGGAGATTATGTATTGGTATTTTTCATCCAAAAAGTAGACATTTTCTTATTGGCAAAACTAGAAAGAAAATAAGTAGACAATGAAATAGAATGGTATTGTGGGTTAGTTTAGTTCATACAGGATTCGTAAGGGTAGCGACAAACATTCCTTTCACCTGTCTATTAGCTTCCTAGGTCCATTGTAAGGAAGTGGCACCAACTAGATGGCTTCAACCACAGAAAGGCATTGTCCCACAGGTCTGAGACCAAAGCAGCAGCACACACACACTCCTTCTGACAGTGCTGGGAAGAATTTATGTTAGGCCTCCTTCTTGTTATCTGGCCCTTTCTTGGTTTATATCAGGATAATTCAAATAGTCACATAGAGTTCCTGCATGCTTGTCAGACCATATCTATACTTTCTCTTTTTATAACACTAGTCATACTAAATCAGGATCCAGTCTAATCACCTCATTTTATCTTGATCATCTGCAAAGATCCCATATCCAAATGAAGACACTCACATGCACTAACAGTTAGGGCAACACGTACCAGTGTATCACATTTTGTTAATGTGAAATGCTCTCAAGAGTCCAAAATCGCTATTCACTGGATCATCTATCTAGAGTCGCTGTTAACGCTCCACGTTTCAGACCCCTTTAAGTGAGCCATGCATAGTAGCTTATTAGAACCACTGGAAAGTATTTATAACCACAGAGCCTTCTTTATGATCAACACATGACAAAGCACTAAAACTTTAAAGTATCTAGAAAATATATGTGCCACTGTCCTTCGGCTCAATTAGCGATTCTAATTTAGTATGAAGAGAACAGGCAAAATAAATATTTATAAATCTTCCTAGGCTCTTTGATTTATCTGTCAGACATGAGACTCATCCATCTCCAAGCAGGTAGCTCTAGATGTGTAGAATATAATCTACTGCAGCTTTAGGAAAAGTCAGAATTTCTCTATTAGTTCCATGGAGACTTTTACATTTCTCTTTGCATGTGTTCTTCATAATGACAGCATTTATGAAACATTACATATAAAGAGATATGTGGTTGATAAATTAAGATATATTTAAGTAATACATATTGAAAGATTTTCATGGATAGTAGTTTCTGGGGGACCACTGGTCTAAGGAGTACTAAGGTAAATAATTTTCTTATCTTCCTGACCATGCAGGTAGTCACAAATACCAAAAGGATGACAATGGTGAGGATTCTTACTTGAATTACAATGAAAATACATTTTATGTGACATTATGATAGATCACTTTATACTTACTATGAGACCCTTAATTTATAAACCACTAAAACATTTTATACACCATCCCCATTATATAATGCAAGCATTTATTGCCAAACAATAAGCTAACTGTACACATAAATATGTTTATACATAAATCAGTTCTTTACTAATACATTTTAAAGCAAGAGAAATACAATGAAATAATATATATTTTATCTTCAAAAAAATGTGACACAGACTCCCAAGGTAACATGCAAGTTGGAATTCAGATGTATACACATATATATTGAAGGAAGAGAGAAAGGAGAAGAAAACATGAGATCAGGAGAGAAGATTTTTTTAATGGAAAGAGTACTGAAAGATTTCAGGTGTTAAAGGAGAGGGAAAATACCTTCCCTATAAACAATGCGGTTCTGCCAAGGGTGCTGAGAGAGAATGAGGTGGAATTGATTGTGCCAGAATTAGATAAAGTGCTAGCTAAACAAAGAGCTTCTGGCATCCTGAAGAAGGAGCCAGAAAGTGGAAAAAAGATCATCTCAGTGGCAGTGGGCCATTAGACCCCAGTGAAGCTAATCCACACCACTAACTGGTGCACGAACTAAATTTTCCTCCTGTCTGTTCTCACAAATAATCATTAATTTTAAGTGCAGCTTGGGCAGGTGCTCAGAGAGTCCCTACTGTTTTGACATTGTGTTGGATTATTTCCAACACAGCAAGCTGTTAGAGTCCTTGAGTCCCTTCCACTTTAGTGCTTCTCAAAATCACTTACACATACAGACAGCCAGGCTCCTATCTGTAACATTCATGGACAAGCCGGCTCCTCTGACACACAGGGAGTGTCATTTAAAAATTCAGAGCTAAATATCCATACATTTATTCAACAAGTGACAGTGGAAGCATCCAGCCACTTCCATGCTCCGTGCAGGAGGGCTGTTGACAATCTGCCTACCAACTCTAATAGTATGGGCTGAATTTCTGACATCTTTCTGTTTAAGAAGATTGCTACATGCTCTGATTACTCCACAAAGCCTAGTACAGATTATGTATACATTTATCCTGAACTAAATATAGAGAAAAGCATTAAAAAGAATAAGGTTTCTACTACATGCAGATCTCAACATTCAGCTTTTTATTTCCCATCCAAAATTCCACAGTACCCAAGCTGGACAGGGAATTGCTTTTCTTACCAAACTTGCCTTTGTTCTCTTGGAGAAAGGAAATAAGAAATGAAGGTGAATGCAACCGTGAGCTGCTTCATCAACCACTTTCTTTCCTTATGGAAGCTGTGACTAAAAATACTACTATATAGAATAACAGTGAATGTATGAATGACTACGGCTTATGAAAGACCTGCAGGTCTCACAATGGGACTGTAAAACCAAGGTAAAATGTGTTACCAACATGAGTATAGCAGTCCTTTACCCCCCAAAAGGCTTATAGAAACTGCTACCTGTCCTGATGACAGATTCATGGTGTCCACTGAAAGTTTTCCAGGTGGTGAGAAGAGAGTACAAGTACATGAGGAACCATGTGTTACATAAAGACATCTGCCAATATTCTCCTCAAGATGCAGTGAGGACCAGTTACATAGATAGATCAAGTCCAATTCCCTAAAAGGAAGGGCCTGTGAAAAGGATCCCACATTAATTTTCTCCAGTGGTTACATGGCTTACTGCTACTTTCAATATGTGGATATACTTATTGGCATAGAGACAGTTTAAGTGGATTGTCCACTAACAGCAGAAAATGAATGATAAGATTAGAAGACAAAAATGGAACAGTACTGTCTCCTAATACAGGTAAGAGATTCTCTGTTCACTAGAAAAAAAGATGTATAGGGATAATCTCAAAGTACAGAAAGTTTGAGGTTCTTTCCTTAACATCAAATATTTGGATCTAATAACACCTGTAAAATCCAAAAGATAAAGAATATCTGGTAAGAGGATGACAGAATTTAAAGGGGAAAGAACTTGAAAAATTAGACATCAGTAAAGAGTGCAATCACATCTTAAGTTCAAGACATTTATCTCTGTGCAAATAAGACAAATCTGATAAAGAAGTCACTCTAATTTTATCTTTGAGTCAAAACTAAATCCATTTATAAATTTTTAGAGTATTTGGTTTAAATATGAAGTAGAAATCTGAGAGAAATGCAGTGGTTCCTCTGAGTTGAAGACATTCATGTCTTGAATTTTAATTCCATTTATACAGCTTCCAAGCTAATGATGAATGGATCTGTTTATTGAAAGGAATAATTAATGCTTGTATTGTTTGATTGATTTTGCATGCCTGTATCTGGTTATATGAGCAACTACTTTAAATATAACAATATGCAATGTAATAATCATTGTCAACTCCCTATAATCTTATTTTGAAATTGTACATCATTTTTATTGCTTTTTTTCTATCTTTAAAAGATAGAAAGAAAAAAAGGAAGAGAGAAACCGAAGGCTACACATGGCATAGTTGGAAGTGAGCCAAGTGGCAGAGCAGTGGGAGAGGAGCTGGCAACCACCATCGACAGATCAAACTGGTGACAACTTTCAGTGTTCTAAAAATAAGATGTTGCATAGTATGACAAGCACAAACTTTCAACAAAAGCAGCGAAAATCATTTCACTCCCTCCCTTTGTTTGCAATTATCATTCCAGCTTTCTAAATGTTCCCACTCGATTTCAGCTACATTGCTATTTTGGTATAAATGTTAAAGCCTTGAGGACTGTATTTTTCTCATCTTGGAAGATGCTTTAGCTGTTTTTTTAATCTTTCAAGAAAACAAGGTTCCAACAAAACAAAGAGAATTTGAAAGTAACTTCTCCCTGAATAAAAGTGGAAGTTATCAAACTCAGAACTGGCTGCTAACATTGCTCATTTCCTACAAGGCCCATAATCTAGTCCATGGTACCTGAACATAATGGTCCCTTTTAAGAGAGGCCCTTGGAGTATTTCCAAGGCTGTGCTATCTAACAAACTATTAATGCAATATAGAGAAGTGGTAGCCATCAAAGCCCCATTTTCCAGATAGTAAATTCACAAGTGCGAGATACTTATGTCTTATTTAATGATCTAGAAGGAAAAAAAAAAAAAAAATGGGTGCTGGATCTGAAGCGTGAGCCCAGCTAGTCAGGTGCGGCTTTATTTTTGCAAGCCTTGCTCTCCCTGACGGAAGTCACTGTACCTCCTCCTGCCCTCGGGGGCCCAGCATTACGGAAACGCTCCAGTCACTTTTTCTTACCACCCAGAGCGCAGCTCTTAACCTCCTCCGTCGCACTCTTCAATCTATACCAAACGTATCCCTCTGTGCCATCAAGGCACGCTCTTCCTAGGAGAGACAGAATTGCTGGGGAAACAAACATTTGGAAAAAGAGACGGAATCCTGCTTTGGACTGCAGATTTTAGCAATGTTCCTTAACCCAGCTGATCAGAAATGAAGCTGTTGTTTGGGGGTATTTGCTAGAGATCAAACAATGTAAAAGAAGTACGTTTCAAACACCTGCATCACTATCATTTAAATCAGCTCCAAAAATATTCAGTTAGTTGGCACGAGTTAGCCTATTGAAAACAGTGTGAATAGTGACAATAATTAATATGTTTGGACACATTCATATCCCCATTATGTTATCCATAATTGACCTACTTTAATTAACCAAATTTCTATATGAGCCTGTAAGTTAATGAATATGATCATAATTTAGGAAATTGAGGCAACCCTAGCTCAATAATACTCCTAGCGTCACGCATCCATCAGAATTTTCCCTCTCCATCACCCTTCTTATCACTAGTAATTTCAAGTGTTACATGTCATATTAAAGTTAGCTCCCATTTTATAATGAATATCATTGACATTTTTTAAAAAAATGTTCTCTTAAACTGCTTGGCATGATGTATTTATATTTTTATTTTTATGGTTATCATCAGAAAACAAAATAACAAAAATACAGATTTACCTGACACTTATGTTTCAGGAACTTAGTAATAAGCTATATTGTGTAATATAATTTTCAAAATGATAAATTTGTTTATTTTCATGTTGAAAATATTTGTTATCAAAGAATAGGTGTCTATCATTCACCAGAAAATTAATCCATTCAAAACTGAGGGAACATATTCTGATAGTAGGTTATTTAAATATGACCAAGATATTCACATTTTAGTTTTGTATCACAAGTCATAATCATAAGGCTTAGCTCCTTTTGTATTTGCATTGAATCTCACGCTATCTTTCCAGTTCATGTGATTTAGGAAAATTTGAAGAGAGCTAATATGATTTATTTTATGGTGCAGAATACAAAAGCCAAGCTTGCAGGCCCCATTTTTGAAGTTCTGGATGCCTCTTGAAGTTTCCTGGAGATTTCTAAGAAAACCGTGATTTGCTTCTTTACCATAATAATCTTAATAACTTTCATTAAAATAGCCAACTCTTTTTCAGGACAAATATCCTAACAATATTTCTTTTCTATACTTTTCATATATCTCTTTTACATGAACTATTCTGCCTTTGAACAGATCATTAACAACATCAAAACCTTTGCCCATCATTAAATGGCAAGACAGCATTGCCATGAAAGGGACTCTGGAAAGCCTCTCTGCATTGGAACTTGACAAAATGCAGCCACTTCTCTGTATTCTGATCTGAGTAGACCTCAACAAATATGAGCTGATGGTGGCTCAACTGAACAGAACCTGTGGTGAGAATGGATGCTCACAGGGCATTCAAGCAGCTTATGGATAATGAGTGAAGTAGATACCTATAACCAGGGATATTGGAAACAAAGTGTTTTTAAAGATACCCTGAAGCGTAACTTCAAATGCTCTGCCATGACTGTGGACCACTGGGAACCTGCACAGCAGATGGCTGAAGCTGATGCCCAGCTAGAATGATGTGGCTGCTTTTACAAAGGAGCCATCTGCCCACCAGAAGAAGGGACCAACCTTCAAATGTAGGTGAGTCTGCAACTAGAAGTATGATAGGAAAAGGCTAGGACATACATTTTCAGCTTAAGTATCTGCCAAAATAAGTCAGTTCCCTAACTCTCTCTCTCTTTCTCTCTAATGACACTCATCACTGAAATGAGAAATAGAATCATACAATACAAATCCAGTTTAGCACAATATTTTAATAGCACTGGAAAGAATTTAAAAATCATATAGTAATATATGAGCTATAATTATACCTGAGAAGATATCAAATAACCTCTTGGTCCTTATTCTACTTAGATTTTTGAAACTCATATATAGTTATCTACTTTAATGATATTAACTATGCACATTTTTTATTAAGCCAATTATTTCTCAATTATTGACTGCCCATTACTCACAATAACTGATATCTAGACAGGAATGTGGGCACATCACCCACATAGCTTCTTCTGCTTACATTTTTCTCCCATAATGAGATCATTTGACAGATAAAACCATTTAAAGGATATACACACAGAGCTCTCACAGAAGAGACCATGAAAGCTGTCACATATCAATTGTATAGTTTATACAGAATTCCTCAGAAAATTCCTATAAATCTATAAATTCCAAATGCACTTACAATAAAAAAATTTCAATAAAATATGGTGTTTTGTTAGAAAAGTATCCTTTTTATGACTAGGAATTAGCACTTTGCTCTACTAGTATCATTAGTGAGTTTAGCAGGTTATTTGTACGTTTATTAGAAGTTCATGTGCATGTTTACCCTCTAAAATGAATTTTACATCATTAGAGGGTTTACCAGGCCACCCTTAGATTTATGGGCATGTACCAGTACATTTGCATATAGAAGTCATGCATTCCTTCTCCTTGGACTTCCAAAGACAGAAAATGGCTTATAGGGTGGCGGCTAACACTTCTTTTCAAGCCCTAGTAAAATATTTCAGAAAAATTGAAGTTTTAGGCACAAAGACATTTCATCAAAGTAATTAAAACAGACTTGATATATAATAAAAGATGTTCTAAATGATTTGTTGGTACATTTGCAATTTACAGTTAGTGTAAATAAACATAAGATATAAAACTTTTTATGTGAAATTATGGTTGTGAGATAGAGTAGTAGAAAGACAAGTTATAAAACTACATACAACATTCTATGTAGGAATTTTATAACACCCACACATACACAGAAAAACATTAGAATACTCCAGATACTATAGTAACGAACTTGTGTATAACAGTTATCCTGTCACACAGGTTAGAAGGTTTTAACCTTCTAACTTTTTAGTAGTTTCTCCAGACCAAAGAAGACATATACCAAAACTACTCTAATCCCACTTGTAATTTACATATCTTTTGTTGTTGTTCTTGTTGTTCTGCTTTGGGTACTGGTAATCAAATTCATGATCTTGTACTTACTAGACCGGCTTGTACTTGCTGCTGAGCTGTATCCCTGGCCCTCATTTATCTTTTACTTTAATTTTTCTTTAAATTTTACTTCTTTCTGTGAAACCATCTGAAAATTTTACTACTCCTTCTTACTTATGCAGCTATAGTTTCTCATGGCTCTATTGCCCACATCACCCTGTTTAGGTACACACAGCACCAAGGGACAAGCATGTTCACTCTTCTGATTGTTTCTTCTATTAAAAGGTGAGGTTCTCTCCACCAGAGCCCACCCCTATCACCTTCATATCCTAATCACAACACCTAATGCACAGACCTTGTTAGGAATTAGGTTCCTTGGAAAATATCATGAACATTAAAAAGAAGAAAGAAGAGAAAGGGTGACAGCATTATTGGACAGGAAGAAAAAATAAGACACCATAGTGACTTGCATTATTAAAATTTTATGTTGCATGAACAAGTCATGACCATGACCCAGTTCCCACTGCAGACCACAGTGGTAGAGGGGTAGGGGGACAGCCACTGACTCCCCTTCCCATTCTTTATTCATCTTGCTGCTTCATTCTAAGGAGGAACAAATTCATCCATTGGAAGCCTGTTCACCAAGTATTTTAAAACCAATGAATCTTTGTGATCATATACCATATTAAATCTGAGGAATAACCATAGGTACCATTATGTTTTTTTCAACAAAATCATTATTTTTGGCTGTTCCATCTCACTGGCTTGAGCAGCAAAGGTTACTTGGAAGCTTCTAAGAATTAAGGTGCTCTCTGTGTAATACTGCCAATTTCATTCATGTCAAAATACTTAACAGGCCTAACAAAGGCCGTTGGCCTCATGGATACATCTATATGTCTGGATTTTCTCAAGTGACAGATAATAAAAATATGAATGACACAATATTATATATGCTGATACAATTAAAGAAGTTATTGTATGAAAGCAAGTTACAAACATTGCCCTAAATTTGAAAGACACAGATTATTTATTTAAAAAATGAAGAAGGAATAATGTTTTCATTGTCTGACAATCTAAATTATAGAAAAAAAATTTAGGAATGTATAGATCAAAGAACCAAGTTTGAAAACTGCAGATATTGGTAAATATATCCAATTACATGGGTACAACAACACAAGTAAACACTGATATACACGCTTTTGAGAGTAATGCATAAAACATGCAAGGTATATATATATATGCCAATGCAGTCACATCAAGAAAGAAAAATTCATAATAGAGGAACCTTTCAGAATTAGATGATAAAAAGTTACCAGAAGAATTGAAAGCACCATACCCCAGCGATATATATGCACCCCCATTTATAATAGCACAGTTTGTCTTAGCTAAATCTTGGGAACAGCCCAATGTCTATTGATCAAAGAATGGATAAAAAAAGACATGGCAATTTTACACAATGGAGCACTACACAGCTTTAAAGAAAGATAAACTTGAGGCTTGTATTGGTAAATGGATGTAACTAAAGACATACTCATGAGTGAAATAATCAGACCTGCGCATGTAAACATCATATTGTCTCCTTTGTGTAAGAAAGTGTAAGAGTAAATAAAATCCAAAAGGTGCAATAGATATTGTGCAAGGGAAGCTGCTTGGAAAGAAAGAACAACTTGGATGAAGGAAAGGAGAAAAGAAGGCAGGAAGGAAGGCAGGAAGGAAGGCAGGAAGGCAGGAAGGCAGGAAGGCAGGAAGGCAGGAAGGCAGGAAGGCAGGAAGGCAGGAAGGAAGGAAGGAAGGAAGGAAGGAAGGAAGGAAGGAAGGAAGGAATATACATATACATAAACAGGATAGCAGAAATAATTGTACTGACTGACTGTATTGGATAGTTGAAAGGACTATTTAATGCTTGTTTGTTCACTTCTGCATGCCCATATCTGATTACTTGAACAATTACTGTGAAAATAACACTGTAATATAAAAACACGGCTAATTTCTTATCATCTTGTTTTGAAATTCTGTATTTTTTCTTATTTTTTTATTCCTTTAAGTTATAAATAAGTAAACAGTATCCTTTTATGGCCTACATACCACTATAAGTGGTGAAGGGATGACGTTAAAAAATGCCCAGGGAAAAATTACTCTTGTCTCTTACTTTGTCGGCTTCTTTTTCTTCAAGGAAAACCTTTTGGGACATTAGAAATATAATAAAAGCAGTGAAGAGTGGAACAGAACCAAGATATGTGACACCATCAGAGGACGCTGTGCGATGCTGACTCGTGACTCCCACACCGTACCACGGAGAAGGTCACAGAGGACAGAAAATGAGTGGATCACTCAAAGTGGAAGCAATATGGAGCAAAAGAGTTTCCTAGGCTCAAAGAAAAACAAGTCAGTCACCGAGGCAAGGAAAGGGTAAGCAAAAAAGAACAGTAATAGAAAATGGGGGAGGGATTAGAATCCTCTCGTAGGACTAAAACCAAACATGTAGGTTTTAATAATGACATTACATTTATTCTTAATTCATTGATAAGCCTTTGACAAAACCAAAAGTTTTTTTAATTTTAAAAAACTGTTTTTTCTTTAATTTCTTAAAGAAAGTTAAAAATAGCTTTCATTAGTGAGGTGAACAAAGTGAGTAATCTGTGTTATCTACTCCAATAATTTGATGATAGCTTGATATTCGTTGCCTAGAGGCAGAGGTGGATATAGTGACAATCTCGTATTTGAATACAATTTTTACAAATGTAAACTGAGGCACTTTGTATTAACAAGATAAAAGGATGAGGAAGACAAAGAGTTCAAGGAAGACTCCTGGACATTTGGCATGGCCCCTGGATAACTGGACAGGAGGCAAGAATAGTGAGGAAAACAAGGATCGGATTCTACTTTGGACATATTAAATGTGACATATTTATTAGTCAACATAGGAGAATTATGAAGTGGGAAATCAAACTTACAGCTCTAGGCTGAGGCTGACAGTGAAAATGGGGAGGTGAAAATGGAAAGATGTAATTTACTTTAGAGTGATGGGACTAGATTAAATAATCTGAGAGTGGGTGAAGTGAAAACAAGAAAGGGATTGAGAATGAGTCCATACACAGAGAACAGGAAAGCAAAGAACAAAACAAGGCACCATCAAAAAGTGAACGCTTGGGAGTCATGCCAGGAAGGGCTAGCATTTGCTCTGAGTAAGAGAGAATAGGAAAGAGTAATGAATTATGTTAAATACTATAAAGTCATGAAGCAAAATAAAGAATGAGAATTAGCTCCTGGATGTTAAAAACTGATGACTTATTTTTTTCTATAATTTTTTTTTATTTTACTTTAAAGAGTAAAAAGAGAAGAAAAACAAAATAGAAAAAAATACGAAAACAGGGTAACACACAACAAAGCATATGTTATATATTTTCAAAACAGGAATAATGGTTATTATATTGCCTATTTTTATCTTCAAATCTGTTGCTCAGATTAATAGATATATAAGATTGGGAAATAATTGAATATTAGTGCTTGCTTTCAGGAAATCTTAATTTTTTCCTTCTAATTTTTGTATTAATTTATTTTAAAGATAGTACAGTAATTGAAAAGACATTAGGAGTTGTGCACATTTAGGAGGCCAAGATAAGAGGCATTCAGCCATGGGTTTGTGTTACACATTGCTGTCCTCAGTGTAGCTCTTTGGATTGCAGATATCAGCATACAGTTAATCAACGTGAAAATTCCACACATTATCCGCTATTTACAAAAAAAAAGACGGAAATTATGAGTACAATCACCTCAGCCTTCTGTGTATATACCTTCTGTATATATACTTGCATATTTTTCCCTCCATCCTTTTTTCTTCTTTTCTCCTTTCTCTCATCTTTGTTATTCAATCCTTAAATTCAGTTTCTTTCAGTTTTGCTATATCTATTATACCTTTCAAATTTTATTTATTCTTTCAGTTTCTTACACTAGGGAGACTGCATTTCACTTATGGGTACAGCCTTTAGTTGCATCTACTTATCTACAAAGGATTAGAATTTGTCTTTCTTCATAGCTTAGTAGTACTCCATTGTATAGAAATACCACTTCTTTTCATCCATTCCTCAAGTGATGGATATTTTGGTTGTTTCCAATATTTGCCTATAAAAAATTGTGCTGGGGCCGGGGAGATGGCTCAGTAGAATAACCACTTGCCTGGCAAGCGAAAGGGCCTGAGTTCAATCCCCGGTCCCACCAAAAGAAAAAAAAAAAATGTGCTGCTATAAAAATGGGTCCACTATATCACTATGGTATGCTATTTTCAGTTCTTTTGGGAAAATACCCAGAAGATGAATAGCTGGATTGAAGGGGATTTCTAGTCCTAGTTTTTTTTTAGTAGTCTGCATACTATTTCTACAGGTTGTTGCACCCCTCTACCTTACCATCACCAGTGGAGAAGGGTTCCTTTTTCCCCCAACCTCTCTACTATTTGTTATTACTTTATTTCTTTATGATATCCATTCTTTCTGGAGTGAAATGGTAACTCAATGTTGATTTAATTTTGAAGCATGAAAATAGGAACACTTAATTTCCTGGAAGAGAAAGTAGGTGGAAATCTTGAAAACATAGGAGTAGGCAGACAGATCATGAACAAAAACCAAACTGCACAGGAAATACTGCCAAGAATCAACAACTGGGATGTCATCTCACAGAGAAGTTTTGAATGTCAAAAGAAATCACCATCAGTGTGGAAAGACAACCCACAAGTAGGAAAAAAATCATAACCAACCAAAGGACTTCTATCTAAATTATATAAAGAACTAAAGCAAATTGGCCCTCCAAATTTAAAGACCCAAACCAAAAATGGGCAGGTGAGATCAATACACACTTCTCAGAGGAAGAAATACAAATAGCAAATAAATACATGAAAAAAATGTTCCATGGCACTAGTCATTCAAGAAAAATTGATGACCTGCTTTAATGAAAGATAGAGGTGAAATATTATTCAAGTGAGCTGATGAAGGGAAAATGAGGACTAGAAAATATGTCTGAAAAATTTTTCAGGGAAAGTAGATCAGGACACAGGGGACACATTGATTTTTTTGCTGCCAAAACAATTGTTCTTGTTTTTAATAAGTACATTTGTATATACATCATGCTACTTCAGTACCAATGAAAATATTCATGACACTGAGGCTCACTCTACTTTCCAAAATGACCACAATGATATAGTTTTTCTCACACTAGGAGATCTTAAAATTCCTCATCAAAGTGTAAAGTTTATGTCCCTTCTCTTGAGTCTGAGGTTTATGACTAATTTATAGTCAGGATCAACAGAATAGAGGCTCTGTGCATCTTTTGCAGTCCTCAGAGAACAGAAATTATAATGAAGCTTACTACTGATCATGGTAACACTCCCCCTGAAGCCCTGAACTGCCTTCTATTCACTTTGGCTGCCTTGAAGTTACTGAATTACAAGAAAGCCAAAAGCCAACCATGCAGAGAAACCACAGAGGGAAACTCTGAGACTTTATGAAGGATATCACCATTTGTGTGAGTCCCACCGTCATCTAACTGTAGCACCTCAGGGATCCTGGGCCACAACTTCCCAAACAATTATTTCTTGAAGACCAAATCAACAGGAATCATAAAACATATAAAATGATTGATTTAAGACACTACACATGGGTATAATTTGTTATATAGCAACTGTAGTTGTAACAAAAAGACAAAGGAAAAGTTGAAGAGTAGTTTGGTCAAAAGGATTGGAATTCAATTCAAAATGTAAAGTTCATCCATAGTAAAAGGAAATTAGGAAACAAAATATGGCCAGATGCAGAGAGCAGGCAAATTTCCTGGTCAGCAGATGAGGTGTCTGCATTTGATTTCTTTTGTTTTTAAAGCAATATTTAAAAAGTTATTGACTCTATAATAGGTGAAGTGATGGTTAAACTCTAAGAGAGAAGTAATTTTGTGAAATATTAAAGGAGTGAGAAAGTGAACTGTGTTAGAAAGAATAAGAGAGCTAGACAGTTCTGAGGAAATACATGAGGTTTTCATTATAATTTTAAAATGGACCACTGAGTGTTTTCCACCAGCTGTCTTTGGCTGTTAAGGAACAGCAGAGCCAAGATAAAGGCCCACCCAGATTTTATATTTTACCAGGAAATGTATAAGAAGCAAGGAAATTCAAGTTAGTTGAATGAAAGTTTACAGTGGAACAAGAAAATGTTACCTATCTAGATAAAAAAAAAAAAAAAAGAAATGAAGATTTATCAGGTTGGTGTATTTAAAAGGTAGAATAGGCAGAGGTATTTCTGTGGTAAGAGAACTGGGAAAGGGACGAAAATATGTGAGCCAAATGATCAGATAAAGAAATTTCTGATACCAAGATTTGGGGAAATTGTAATTCCTGGTAGTATCAAATTCAGTATTACTTAAAAGTGTATAGTTGGCTGCTCTTGGATTCAAACCCTGATTCTCCCAGCCGAGCCTGCCCTGAAACTCCCCAGAACCCCTGCCCCAAAGCTTGCCAAGCAAGAGAGAAGTTTTGTGACTCTTACGGCCCCTGATTCATGAAAGCCCAGTTTGACGAGTATGGGAGAGAACCTTTGGCTTATTCTCGCATGCGCCGTGCCACTTGGAGCCCATGACCCAAGAACTCTGAGCAAGCGATTGGCCTGAGACATCCCAGAACGACCTGCCCTGCAACTCGCCACAGCCACTGCCCCAAGCCCACAGAACTAGTGAGAATTTTTGTGACTATTCCAGCCGCAGAGGGCCGGTACCCCACAGTGCTCCCTGGGCCAGGGGCACAAAAGAGGGGAACCACAGGCTCACAGTTGTACCAGAAGGGCTGCATGAAAAAGGAGCTGAACACAATAGCTAGATCCACGCCAGGCATAGCTGGATAATCTCAAAATTAATAGATCAGCAACGAAATCTCATTACATACTAAGGTTGTAACTACAAGCTCTACACCAAAGGTTAGAGGTCAGTGCTATACAAAATGACAAAGATAAGGAGAAAAATGTGATCTCAGGCCTCCAGTACATCAATGATAAATACAGAAGATACAAACTCTGCTAAAATGAATGAATTAACAGAGTCAGAATAAAAGAAACAATAGCAGAAAGGTACAGAGGAACTCAGACCAGAATTAACACCTGAAGTAAAAAAAGAAATTTTGGAATACATAGCATCAGAAGTAGAGAATCAAATCTGGAAATATATGGAGGAAAACTAATTTGGAAAAAATTCTGCAGTAAAGGAATTAATAGCTACCTCTAAAGAAGACATGGATAAAAAACAAAAAGGAGATTAGAAATATAATGGATTCCTTGAATGAGCAATACAGGAAAGAAATAGATCACACGAAGCAGAGTCAAAGATACATACAAAAACTTAAAATCTCAATCATGAGTATACAAAGCTATTTCAGTGAAAGCGGAGGCAGAGTTTCAGATCTTGAAGATCTGGAACAAGTAGTGAAAAGGTAAGAAAGCATCTCTTAAAAACAATGAAGATGCAGGAAAAAATAATCCATCACCTGCAAGATGATGCGAAGTTGAACAATGTGAAATTAATACATATCAATGAGAAAGAAGGAATCAATACAAATGATATAAAAAGAATATGGGCAGAAGTAATCACAGAAATATGAGAAAACAATCTAACATTTACGTAACCGAAGCATACAGAATGCCAGATAACTTCAACCCAACTAAAAATACACAGAGACCTAAGATAGTCAAGATCCCAGAGATCCAACACAAGAATAACATACTAAAAGCTGCTAGGGAAAAGAAGCAGATCACACTCAAAGGAAAACCGATCAGAATTACAGCCGACTTCTCTTCATCAACCATGAAGGCAAGGAGAGCACGGAGCAGAGTATTTCAAGTCCTGTGTGAAAACAAATTCACACTTTCTTTCAAATTTTATGGAGAAGTAAAATACTTCCATGACAAAGAACAACTGAAGAATTTTGTGATTACAAAGCCATCACTACACAGGATACAGAAAGATGTTCTAGAGAGGGAACAAAATGACCAGAACTCCACGACTGAGAATGGAAGGAACCCACTAAATTGGGAAAACAATTAAACACAGGATTAAAATGAGTAAACAACGGCAAGTAAATATCATGACAATCATAAGTCAACACATTTCAATTATAACCGTCAATATAAATGGACTCAATTCACCAATTAAGAGAAATAGACTGGCACAGGGGATTAGGAAACAAAACCCAACAATCTGTTGTATACATGGAACAAACATAACTCAAAAAGATATTCATAGGCTTAAAATCAAAGTATGGAAAACAATAGTACTTGCCCCAGCAGCTCAGAAAAAAAGCAAGAGTAGCAATGCTTTTCTCAGAAAGCCTCAACTTCAAACCAAGAATGATCAAGTAAAACAAAGAAGGCCACTATATATTGTTTAGGGGAAAAATTCAAACACAGGAGTATCCAATTATGCAAGACAAATCTTAATGGACAAGAAATATCTAATACCCAAGACCGCAATCATAACAGGAGACCATAACACCCCCTTATCTAAAAAAGATAGGTCAACCAGACAAAAAATTAGCAAGGAAGTAACAGAACTGAAACAGAGCTTGAAACACGTGGACCTGGTAGACATACACAGAATGTGCCTCCCAACCACAGCTGAATACACATTTTTTTTCAGCTGCACATGGGTCACTTTCCAAATTAGACCACATACTAGTCCAGAAGTCATGATTAAGTACATGCAAGTAAACAGAAATTATCCCATGCACATTATCTGACCACAGTGCAATGACTAGAAAAATCTGCTAAATTAATGGAAATTAAACAATACTCTACTCAGCAATCAATGGGTCACAGAAGAAATTAAACAAGAAATTCAGCAATATCTACAACTCAATGAAAATTCAACCACAACTTATCGGAATTTTTGGGATGCAATGAAAGCAGTTCTCAGAGACAAGTTCATAGCTATGAACTCACACATTAGGAAGACAGAACAGGAAAAAATTAGCACCCTAATGTTGCACTTCCGACATCTAGAAAAGGAAGAGCAAATGAAACGCTGAGTTCAATGACAGGAAGAAATCAAAGATTGGAGTAGAAATTAATTCAATTGAGATGAAGAAAACAGTTCAAAGAATCCAGGAAGCAAAAAGTTGGTTCTTTGAAACACTAAATAAAAGTGATAAGCCCCTAGCTAAACTCATCAAAAAGAGGAAAGAAAAAATTCAAATACAAGCAATAAGGAATGAAAAGGTAGAAGTCACAGATCTAGTTGAAATTCAGAAGATTATCAATACCTACTTTGAGAATCTTTATGCTCACAGAATAGAAAACACAGAAGAAATGGACAGATTCCTCAAAAGGTACAAATTACCACTACTGAATCAAGAAGATAGAACAACTCTCAGTAAGCCAGTAATAGCCAATGAGTTACAAAACATAAGAAAAAGCCTGCAGACAAAGAAAACTGAAGCTCCTGATGGATTCACAGGTGAATTCTACAAGAAATTTACAGAGGATATGGTACTTATACTCCTCAAACTCTTCAATGAAACAGAAAAGTAAGCAGTCCTCCCAAAATCATTTCTGGAGGAAAATATTACACTGATTCTAAATCCAGGAAAAGACACTACCAAAAAACAGAAGTACAAGTCAATCTTCCTCATGAACATAGATGCAAAAATCCTCAATAAAATCCTAGCAAATAGGATACAGCAAATCATCAAGAAGATCATACAACATGGCCATGTAGGATTCATCCCAGGGATATATGGGTGGTACAATATTCGAAACTCTATAAATGTAATACACTATATTAATAGACTGAAATATAAAATCTCAAGTGATGCAGAAAAAGCTTTTGACAAAGTCCAACACTCATTCATGTTCAAGGTCCTACAGAAAATTGGAATAGATGGATTCTACCTCAATTTGATAAAAGCCATGTATGACAACTCAATGGCTAATATAATTCTGAATGGGGAAAAACCGAAAGCTTTTACTCTTAGATCACGTACAATACAAGGATGTCCAGTATCACCCCTCCTATTCAACATAGTTTTGGAATCACTACCTACAGACATTAGACAAGAGGGAGAAATAAAATAAATAAGAATAGGTAAAGAAAAAATCAAATTACCACCATTTGCACATGACATGATACTTTATATGGAAGACCCAAAAAACTCCATGAAAAAGCTACTAGAAACGTAGCATAGCAGGATACAAAGTCAATACTCAAAAAGCAATAGCATTCCTCTACACAGATAACAAACACACTGAGAGGGAAATTATACAAACAATTCCTTTTACAATAGCACCACCGAAAATGAAATACCTTGGAATGCACTTAACCAAGGAACTCCAAGAACTTTCCCCAGAAAAATCACAACACTCTAAGAAAAGAAGTCATAGAGGAGTTCAGAAAATGGAAAGATATTACCGGCTCCTGGATAGGAAGAACCAACATCGTGAAGATGGCCATACTCACAAAGTTTTTGTATGGATTTAATGCAATCCCTATCAGACTGCCACCAATGTACCTCCTAGACCTAGAGAAATAATTCCTACAATTTATTTGGAACCAGAAAAGACCTAGAATAGCACAGGCAATCCTGGCCAACAAAGATAAGGCAGGAGGCAACACAATTCCTTACTTGAAATTATACTACAAAGCCACTATGATAACATCAACATAGTATTGGCAACAAAATAGACATGAGGATCAATGGAATAGATTAGAAGATGCAGAGGCCTCTATGAACACACTCAGCCACCTGATCTTTGACAAAAGGGAAAAATATGTTACTGGAACAAAGATAGCCTGTTTAACAAATGGTGCTGGAAAAACTCCCTTTGTACATGCCAAAAATTAAAACTTGACCCAGATCTATCACCATGCACTAAGCTAAAGTCATCATGCATTAAAGATCTAAACATTAAAACAGAAACACTCAATCTCCTGGAAGAGAAAGTACGAGAAACTCTTGAAGACAGGCAAAGAGTTCATGAACAAACCAGTATTCTTATGGGAAACACTTGAAAGAATTAACAACTGGGATCAATTCTTATTGAGAAGTTTTTGAACATCAAAAGAAATTGTCAATGAAGTTAAAAGACAACCCACAAATTTTGAACAAGTTTTTACCGGACAAAGGTCTGCTCTCTAGGATTTATAAAGAACTAAGATGCATTAGGGCGCTCAAATTTAAAGACCCAATCCAGAAATGGGCATCTGAGGTAAATACACACTTCTCAAAGGACAAATTAAAGAAGCGAATAAACATATGAAAAAATGCTCTACATTGCTAGCCATCCATGAATTGCAAGTTAAAACAACACTGAGAGTACATCTCACCCCAGAAAAAATGACTATCAACCAAGAACAATTGTTGGAGAGGATGTGGGGAAAAGGGAACACTTCTCCACTGCTGGTGGGAATATAAACTGGTGCAACCATTATGGAGATCAGTGTGGAGACTTCACAAAATTAGGACTGGAAATCACATCCAAGCCAGCTATCCGCCTACTGGGAATTTTCCCCGAAGAATTGAAAACATCATGTCATAGTGATATATGTGTACATATGTGTATAGCAACACAATTTATGATAGCAAAATCTTGGAAACAATCAAGATGTCTATCACATGAAGAGTGGTTGAAAAAGATGTGGTATATCTACACAATGGAATATTACTCAGCTATTAAGAATGATAAACTTGAAGCATTTATATTGAAGTGGATGCCAATTGAACATATACTCATAAGTGAAATAAACCAGATACAAATGTACAAATATCACACAGTCTCCTTAGTATAAAAAATAAAAAGAAGAAATACAAATAGAAAGGTATAACTATAAATAAAAACAAGTTAATCAGATAGGGTAAACTTAATTGCATATTTTGCAACATAACAATCAGCTTATCTTCTGGATGGTTAACAACCTGTTTTCAGATCAAAAATTGGAGAAATGGAAGGGCTGAAAGGTCAGTCAACATTTTTGCCCTAGACTTTCAAGGTTAGTGAAGACACAGGACATAGGAGAACCTGTACTATACCATCATGGAATTCGATTGTGCCCCAAATTTTCTGATCAAGGAGATTATGGAACCACAGAGGAATGTGATTGATGATCTATAGTGTGCCTAAAGAGAGTCCCTGGAGGGAAAAATTTCTCTCAGGCTTTCACAGAGAGCAAACTGGTCACCTAATGGCCTTGACTCATCCACATGGCTGACACTGACAAAGGATCTATAGAGTGAGGTACAGGGTTATAGGATTAACCCTGAGGCGACTTCAATGTCCTCATCAGATACAAAAGTTACATTTTTTGTTATATAGGTCTTGCTTTATCTCAGTCTTAACCATCCAGCAGAAAAGTATAAAAATGAGATATATAAAATAAGGCCATAATAATAAGCTGAGCTGTAAATGGCTCTAGTCAACACCTTCTTTGGATAACCCACTATTATTGTTGACTGCTGAAATGTGTTGGATTGTTTTGCTGAATTCAAACACCAATAATAACTGAATGACAATAGAATACCCGTCTTTGACAGGACTAAATAAAAAAAGATGGATACAAAGGAAGAAGCATTCTGTGTTTGTATAAGCAGTACAGCTAGGATAAATATAAAGTACTTCTGCATAATTCTATGAGAAGAAAGATTTGCACTAATAGTGTTTGGACAGGATATACTGTCGGCTTTTTTACTATGGATAACCACTAGGGGGATAACAATGCAAAAAGTATTAGTTATTGAAACTCTACTATAATTCAACTTCTGAAAAAAAGATAAGTATACAGCTACCTCCTCTTAATTCATTGATTAGATTCATCTGCTCTAATAGTGTTTGTTACTAGCATATCATTTATGCAACATATACAACAAAAGCATACTATGAAAACTATATTCAATGTATTCATTATTAATGTCATGCTAATTTGATTTGAAACTGTCTCATTGCTGTTTGTTCTTCAATAAAATAAAATTTTAAAAATTCATAGTTGAGGTACATTGAAGTGGATATAACCATTGAGTATAAGGCTGTTAACTAACTGAGGTACCAGGATTTAAAGCAACAGGGTCTACCGTGATGTTTCAGATGCTATGAAAAAATTAGACACAATAAGGTCTGTTGTAAAATTTTCTAGAGAAGTAGAAGATATGACTAGGAGCTTGTAGTATGAGTGCTCAAAAAGCAGTGAGTGAGCTACCGCCACGTGGTTTGAGCTAATGAGGTATAGGAATCAGTAAAAAGCAAAAAGAACAAAGAGTAATCTGGAAAAAGCAATGAGAAATAAAATATTGAGTTTAACTCATCTCCATGTTTCATGAAATATGAAAGAAAAGTTGTCACTATTTAAAAAGTTGTTTCTACACCAAATTTTATAGCTTAGATCCAATTCTCGTGCCTCCAGAGATGTAGCTTTGGGAAGTAAATGGGTCATGGAAGCACTATGTGCAGCAATGTGTGAATCTGCAGCTAAATGTGGTGTTTGGACTAGGGATGTAGCTGGAGCAGGAGGGGGCGTGGCCTGGAAAGCTCCATCCTTGCCCCTGGCTCTCACTTCCATCTCTGCTTCCTAGCCACCAGACGTTGAGCAGGTTTTCTCTGTCATACTCTTCTACCATGGCATTCCTGCCTTGGAGCCAGCCAGTCATCCAACCACGGACTGAACACACTGAAATCATGAACCAAAGTAAAACTCTGGCAGAACCTACAAGTGGTGAGGAAATGTTCAAGGAAAAGACACAGGAGATTTTGTAGAGAATACAGTGAGTGGAAAGACAAATGGGAAAAGGAAATATGTTTCCACAACTCAGATTAGGAAATGTCAAACCACATGGAGGTAAAATCACGATGGATGGCCCAAGAAGCTTAAATTTGATTTCTTCATCAATACAGAATGTGATGCCATTCATCCTTGTGATTTCTTATAAAATGTGAAAAACAAACTTGATTTTTATACTTAGATATTCTGGCTTCTTAAACAGTGTATAATTGAGGTAAGCAAGCATGGGTGACAGCAGTTGGAGATAGACTGACCAAAAAAAATGTGGCGTTCTCAGCTCTCTTTAAATCCTGCTCTGATAGGTGTTGACCATACCATGGTTATGGAGATATACACTTATCAAAAGCACAAGGATTTATTTAGGACTGCATTAATTAACTTACATATTTTTTACTCATTACTAGTATTTCATAATTAGAATATGAGCCCCCATGGGAGAAGATGGCTTGCTCATCTTTGTTTTCCCAGTTAGTTTCAGAGCATATGTTTCTTAATCACTGTATATAAATATTGAATAAAAATATAAGTATTTTTGAGACATATATATTTGTGATACAAAGATAATCTGTATTTATGATTCAATAAAATATACTAGAATAAATTATGCTATTTTCATGTTGTCAGATTGCAGTTTTTGTTATATTTACATATTATACACATATATAGATATTTTAAAAGATCATCTATCACTGAGCTGTCCAATGAGACCATGAGTGGTATTGCACATGTATAATTCCAGTGTTGGGGAGGCTGAAAATGGGAGGATCACTACGAGTCCAAGCTGCACAGTGAGACCTACCAAATATATAAATAAAATATCATCTAATTGCCTACCTACCTAAACAGGTCCTGGTAATTATCACTTACATACCCATCCACCATAATGGATAGAAACTATTGTGAGAGGAAAATGGTGTTGCTGGTGTTCCTTAAGAATAAAAACCTATTGTATTGCAAGATTTTAATGCCCAGGTGTTACCTAATGTGCTGTAAATATGTACAGCAGACAGTCTCAGAACAAGCTATTTCATTTCCATAGCAACATCAGGGCCTAATAGAAGGTGCTAGTTAAAAAACAGATTCTTTTCATTAGGACCACACAACAGGAGGGGATGATTAGCAAGCTGAGTAGAATGTGTAATAAATTTAGCAAAAGTACAATGAAGCTGACTCTCTTTTTTATTGTAAACATTTGGAAAAGACTACAAATACAATTCTGAATACAAGAGACAGTTCTCTAACTCTCTGATTTAAAATGTTGACTATGTCGTGATTTCCTAACCTGATTTAGTAGGAAAAACAGGAACAGACTAAACTAGGAAGTTTTGTTTCGATCGTTGTGGTCCCTTACATTCCATCGGGTAAACAGAATTGTGATCTTTAATCACTATTCTGTAGAAGAAAACTAAGCACATCAAAAAGACTAATTAAAATTTACATAAGATTAATTAATGCTATAAAATATAATTTTTCTCTATTCAACTGAAGATGATATTGACTAACATTGAAGGATTTTTTTCTAAATCATGCATTTATTTGCCTGGATAATTTGCTGCTGTCTAAAGCACTACATAATTTAATTTGAAGCAAACTCTGTCAGTCATTCTGAGGTCTGACAACGCCAGGCTAACCATGTGCATATCTGGGTGGATGCCTGGCTTTTCAATTCACTAGCTGAAAAAGGATGAACCATTAGTTGTTATCCTAAGCATCAAGAATGTTAACTCATTATGCAGATCAGATATTGGTACACTTGTTTGGCATACATTTATCTTATCATGTAAGATTATATTGATTTTATTTAGATTACATCCAAATAAAGGATAATTGGACTGCGATGTGACAGGAGAGGCTGCACTGTGAGAGAATTCGGCTCAGATGAAATTAACTTTCTGATGACCTTCATCTCAGGGTTCAGGGTAAACAGTTTGGGAATAAGAAACAATGGCATGTGACAGTCATCTCTCAACTAATAGCACTGTCCATAGCATAAAGTATTTTAAGACATCTATACTTCAGTTTCCTCATGTACAAACTGGGTTTGCAGTATCCTTGTTTGAGTGCCTACCTGGAAAGTGCAAGGTCCTGAGTTTGATTCCTGGTACAAAACGGTACATAAATAGATAAAATATATTTGCTTTACCTATCCTCAGATACAGTGATAAAATTAGTAATTAATTAGTGGCTGTGTGTTCAAGCTCTAGAATCAAAAATACCTAATTTTAATTGCCATCACCATTATGAACTTATTTGGATTTCAACTTCCTCACCTGCAAATTGCTGAGGTCTCAGTGTCTGAGAATTAAAGGAGAACACCCAACATGTGTGCCGAGCCCAGAGGCCTGGCCACTTTAGGGTCTTGCAGTGATTCCAAATGTTCACCTGAGTGATTCACCAGTGCCAGGCTCAATGAATGAGGAGGCTGAGGATACACCATGGTGCGTGTAGAGGCAGCCATTCCTCTGGGCAGCAGCACAGTTTTGATTACATCTCATAAGGACACTCACAAGTGATGACTTCCAGCAAGTCACTTTTGCCTATTGCAAAAAGTGCCATTTCCTTCCTCCATACAGCACTAGAGTTGCACATTCAGCTACTGATTTGATCCTTGTAACCTATAGCCAAACTGCCCCTGCCAAGTGCCCCTTCATTTCACATATGCCCAAAACACCTCAATTTGCTAAAAAGAGGCAAGGTGGGGATGCTTTGCCTCTTCTCTGTGAGGAGGATGTCATGTTCAGATATCACAATTTCTCTGTGCACTAGCCAGAAGTCTGTGCTTATTAGGAAAACTTAATCCACTTGGTTTATTTTCAGTACTAAAATATGTTCTGTTGTGAATGCAGTCATCATCAGTTAGCTAATATCCAGAATATTTCAGTATGAGAAAAAATTAGTGATTCCTAACCACAAATTTATAGTTTGCCAGATGTTTAATACCTAACAAAGAAGCTTATGCTTAAGACACCTAATCATATTATATGTGCTTTTTAGGTGCTCTTTGGAAAATAATTAAGATATTACTATTCAGAGTATTATTTGAGCCACCAAAAGAAAAAAATTATTACATTTTCTATCAGCCAAGAATAATTTCTCTAATTCTCTATTTCATATTTTCTCCTGAGGTTTTTCAATAGGCTTTTAAAGCATATGCTGAGCTAGAAACTAATCCACTGAATAAAGAAAACCAAAGGGGAAGAATAATAATAGCAAACAGTTGTACTTGATTGTTTCTGTGGTCAGGGCAGCCTCCTGAGTGACAGATCATTCATCTCCTGTCAGTTTCCATTGCCTAGAGATCACTCCGAGCTTTGTTATCAGCAAAACTCTACAAAGTGAGGGATTTTCAAACAGGAGAGCAGATGTGATGGGGTCAAGCCCTGCATGTGATGGGGATATTTGGGTTAATGATGACTGATGTGATATCACGTTTCCTAAAGGACAAGCTTTCTGAATCAGGTATTTTTCTTGTCACAAAGGAGCAGTTGGTGAATGCCTTTACAGCAAAGCGCCAAGGTCAAAGAGGAAAGAGTGGGCATGGAAGAGCCATTGTGCTTAGAAAGTGATACGCTCAAGCTAGGGAGCCACATTCCACATCCTGTGGGATCTATGTGGCAATGTTCCTGAGATATCTGTTGTTTACTGGTGATCTATACAGCGTGTGCATTCTTCATACCTATATCAGCTATGTCAGTTTCTGTTTGCTTGCTTTCAGGGTCTGTTATTAACTTTGTCTCTCTAGATTAATATGCCAAACATACCCTTACTGTAACACTTTATCAGGATCAGTAATTCAAAAGTCTTCTATTAATGTTTTCATAATACATTTGGTGCTTTAGAACAAAAAGTCGCACAAAATGCAAATGCCCAATCAGTATCCTTTCATACTTGGTGGCACATATAAAAATAATGATTTAGTTAGCACTCCTTCTTTAGTAAGAGATAGGTTTTGTTTTACTTATGGGATTTTTAATGTGAGTGTTTATTTAGTGGATAGAAGAGGAAAATTTCCAAATATATTCTGCTAAAGAATCCTCACTATTTAATCTTGGAAATAATTTTGCAAAATTTCAATGCTGTTAGTTTAGTTTCAGATGTTTCAAGGGAAGATAATGAACGTTATTTCTATTCCAAAAGACTCCCAGAAAAGCCTAAATATTATTATGGCATTGTTGTATTTATAAGGCTCCTAAAGCAGCCATAGTTTTCTATAAGTATAGGTATACTGTCAATTTTTCCACACTAAACACATTTTACAGAATCTAATATTCACTGCTGGTGTAATGGACTGAATGTTTTTTGTTTCCTCCCCTATAATCAAAATCTGGTCTGTTGAAAGTTATTAAGTACAAAAATAATTCTGAAAGTCTAAGAAGTGCTAAAAAAGAAGTAAAACTGCACTGTCAATAGCAGATTGAAAATTACTGATTTAACAAAATGTAAAAGTAAATTTTATCTATCAATATGACCAAATCATAAACTACACTGATACTAGGTTCAGTATTATTGTGGGTTACAACAGTAATATTTCTCAGTTGCATTTGAATTGGAATACTGGATAAAAAGTACCCTCTCCAGTATAAGTAGTTACTATCTCATTTTTGAGGGCCTAAATAGGACAAAAGAAATCTGAGTCTCTGTCTCTGTCTCTGTCTCTGTCTCTGTCTCTGTCTCTGACTCTGTCTGTCTTATACCATTGAGTTACATTTTCGGACAAGTTAGAACTATACCACTAGTTCTTCTGGCTTGAGGATCTTTGGATTTAAACTGAAAATATGTCAACTGCTTTCTTAGGCTTTTAGTTTTCTAAATTAAGATATGACTCTTCAGTTTTTCTAATCATTTGGGGCAATTTGATTGATACATGTATCTCCCCATATCTACCTCCCATATTCTTGTGTTCAGATTCCTCTAGAGAATGCTAAGTCAAACAGACTTTGGTACTATAATACTATATTTTGTTGCTTCAAATGTATAAACATATGGAAATAACTTTGGAATTGAATAACTGGCAGAGGCTAAAAGAATTTAAAGCTATGCCAAAAATGTAAACATCAAGAGAGATTCTGGTAAAGTTTCAGATGAAAATGAGGTAGATGATGTTTGACAGAAAATACAATGTGCATTTAAATGTACTAAAAAGTGTTGCAGCAAAAGGTATATCACCATTAATTCTCAAAGCACTTCCCATGTCTAGAAACATGATTATCTCATTGTTCTTGACACTCTCTGAAGCAGTTCTACAAATCCTGCTTTGTGAGTGTCTTTAGTTACTCTGTCATGGCTACCTTGATGTCTTGGATTATAGAGCCCTTCTTGGTCCTCACTATGACCGAGGAAGTTTATTTTTGTAATCCTATTGAAAAATTCCTGAAGTTCTAGAGTTAATTCCAATCTATCACTCCCAGTGCAACCCATGGTGAAAGTAAAGACAATAAGGCATATTTTTAGTTACAGGGAGTCGAGGGATCCTAAGTTTAGCTACCATGATGACTGTCTGGAACAAAGGCCTCAGCTGAAACCAGGTTTTATTCATTAGTGAAGAAAGGCACCACTTAAGGATAAGTGACCATGAGAATGGCAAGAAATAAGTGGCTGCTCTTATCTGGGCTATGCAGGAGGTCTAAAATCACCACTTCAATATGCAGAGAAAAGGGTATAAAGAGTAATTTGCATAGGCAATTAAATAGAGGGGAAAAGTAAGGAACCTACAAAAGGAAAATAACATGACAAAGATGAGCCAATATATATTAGTTATAACCATCAATGTAAATGGCCTCAATTTATCAATCAAAAGAAGCAGTCTGGTATACTAGATCAAGAAACAAAATATAATCACATGCTTTATACAAGAAACACATTTAACCACCCCCATAGTTCATAGTCTGAAAGTCAATGGATTGGAAATAGTACTTCATGTACAGGAACCGAAAAAAAAAAAAAAAAAAAAAAAAAA
>PVKA01001310.1:26329-63521 GCA_004027165.1 Ctenomys sociabilis | reverse complement strand
ATATATATATATATATAAAGAGAGAGAGAGAGAGAGAGAGAGAGAGGGAGAGAGATACACATATACATTCAATATAGGAATACCCAAATACATAAGATAAATTTTAACACACGTGAAAAATCCAATGAGCAATAACAGTTGTAATAAGGACCTCTAACACTCCATTGTCACAAAGAGAGAGATTAACTAGGCAAAAAGCTAGCAAAGAAATAAGAGAACTGAACCAAACTTGTAAAGGAATGGCTTTAGTAGACCTGTACAGAATGTTCCACCAAATATCAGAACACATCTTTTTCAAAGCTGAACACAGGACATTCTCCAAAAGAGAGCATATACTAGCATATATAACATGCTTAAGTAAATGCAAAGGAACTGACATTATCTCATGCATACTATCTGACCATCATGCAATGAAACTAGAAATTATTGAGAAAAGTAGTTAACAAAATTCCATTAGCAACCCGGGAACTCCCTGAAGCCCCTGCCCCCAAGCTTGCCAGGCTAGTGAGAATTTTTCCGACTCTCCCGGCACCCAATCCACCCTCGGCTGTCCTGGTGAGTGTGTGGGAGAGCTTCTGTGCTCCCCAGTGCTCCCTGGACCACGGACCCAACAGAGGGGAACCACAGGCTCAAATTTGTACCAGAAGAGCTGAAGTAAAAAAGGACCTGAACACAACAGTTAGCTCCAGGCCAGGCATAACTGGATAATCTCAAACTCAACAGACTGGCACCCGAATCTCATTACACGCTAAGGTCCTAAGTGCACCAAAGCTCTACACCAAAGGTCAGAGGTCAGTGCTATGCAAAATGACAAAGACAAGGAGAAAAATGCAATCGCAGGCCTCGAGTCCACCAATAAGTGCAGAGCACACTAGCTCAGCTGAGGCGAAAGCAAAGGAAAAACAGCAGAAAGGTACAGAGGAACTCAGACAAGGATGAACACCTAAAATAAAAAAAGAAATTTTTGAATACATAGCATCCGAAGTAATGAATCAAATCCAGAAATGTATGGGGAAACACAATGCCCACCAAGAACAAGTGCAGAGAACACTATTTCACCTGGAATGTATAATTAACAGAGACACAAGCAAAGAAACAATAGCAGAAAGTTAAAGGGGAACTCAAAGCAGAAATAATTTCTGAAATAAAAAAAGAATTCTTTTTTTTTTCTTTTTGTCTTTTTGAGACAGGGTCTCACTATGCAGTTCAGGCTGACCTTAAGCTCACTTGGCTGGTCTCGAACTCACAACAATCCTCCAGCCTCAGCCTCCCAAGTGCTGAGATTATAGGCCTGTGCCACCATGCCTGGCTAAAAAAAGAATTCTTTAAAATCGTAGCATCTTTAGTAGAGAATCAATTCTAGGAATATATAGAAGAAAACAAATTTGGAAGAAACTCTGCAGTAAAAGAATGAATAGCTACCTCTAAAGAAGACACAGATTAAAAAAATAGCAGAGATGAGAAATATGATGGATTCCTGGAATGAGCAACACAGAAAAAAAATAGAATGCATGAATCAGAGTCAAAGAGATATAGAAGAACTAAAATATCAATCGCGAGTCTACAAAACCATTTGAGTGAAAGCGAAAACGGATTTGCAGATTTTGAAGATGTTGGTGCAGCTAGTGAAAAGGTCAGAAAGGATCTCTTAAAAACAACTAGGATGCAGGAAAAAAATAATTCAACACCTGCAAGACGATGAAAAGATGAGCAATGTGAGACTAATAGGCATCAATGAGAAAGAAGGAGTCAATACAAATGAAATAAAAACAATATGGGCAGAAGTAATCGCAGAAAACTTCCCAAATATGAGGAAAAAAATCCAACATTCAGGAAACCGAAGCATGCAGAATATCAAGTAACTTCAACCCAACTAAAAACACACTGAGACATATAACAGTCAAGATCCCAGAAATCCAACACAAGAATAATATGTTGAAAGCTGCTAGAGAGAAGAAGCAAATGACATTCAAAGGAAATCTCATCAGAATTACAGCCGATTTCTCTACAAAAACCAGGAAGGCAAGGAGAGCATTGAGCAGAGTTCTTCAAGTCCTGTATGAAAACAAATTCCAGCCTAGACTACTATACCCTGCAAAACTCTCTTTCAAGTTTGATGGAGAAGAGAAATACTTCCACGACAAAGAACAACTTAAGAATTTCATGATGACAAAGCAATCCCTACACACACTACTGAAAAAGTTCTAGAGAAAGACCACAGTGACCAGAACTCCATTAATGAGAACAGAAGGAACCTACTAAATAGGGCAAACAATTAAACAGAATACAAAGGAGTAAATAACAGCAAGTAAATATCATGACAATAAGTCAACAAATTTCAATTGTAATCATCAATGTAAATGGACTCAATTCACCAATTCAGAGAAATAGACTGGCACAGTGGATTACGAAATAAAATAACACAATATGTAGTATACAAGAAACAGACTTAAATCAAAAAGATATTCATAGGATTAAAGTCAAAGGATGAAAAACAATACTACATACCCCAGGACCTCAGAAAAAAAGCAGGGGTAGCAATTCTGTTCTCACACAGTCTCAACTTCAAATTAAGAATGATCAAACAAAACAAAAGAAGGCCACTATATATTGGTTAGGGGAAAAATTCAAGAGGAACAGGTAACACTCATAAATATCTATGCATGAAACACAGGAGGATCCAACTATGTAAGACAAATCTTAATGGACATGAAAAAACTAATATCCAAGACCACAATCTTAACAGGAGACTTAACCCCTTATCTAAAAGACAGGTCAACCAGAGAGAAAATTAGCAAAGAAGTAGCAGAACTGAACCAGAGCTTGGAACAAATGGACCTGGTGCACATATACACAGTATTCCCCCCAACCATAGCTGAATACACAGTTTTTTCAGCTTCACAAGGGTCATTTTATAAAATAGACCACATACTAGTGCATAGGTCATGCTTAAGTATATGTGAAAAAACAGTAATTTCCCATGCATATTATCTGACCACAGTACAATGAAACTGTAAATAAACAACAAAGGAAACCAGAAAAACCTGCTAAATTAATGGAAATTAAACAACACCCTACTCAGCAATCATTGGGTCACAGATGAAATTAAACAAGAAATTCAACAATATCTACAATTCAGTGAAATTTCAACCACAACTTACAAGAATGTATGGGATGCAATGAAAGCAATTCTCAGAGAGAAAATCATAGCTATGAGCTGACACATTAGGAAAACAAAATGGGAACAAAAAAACCCCTAATGTTGTCCCTCCGACATCTAGATAATGAAGAGCAAACTAAATCCAGAGCCCAAAGATGGGAAGAAACTATGAATATCACAGAAGAAATTAATTCAATTGAGATGAAGAACACAGTTCAAAGAATCCACAAATCCAAAAGCTGGTCCTTTGAAAGACTAAATGAAGTCGATAAGCCTCTAGGAAATCTCATCAAAAGAAGAAAGAAAAAATTCAAATACAAGCAATAAAGAATGAAGAGGGTAGAATCACTACACTCAGTGGAAAGTCAGAAGATTAGCAATACCTACTTTGAGAATTTTTACACTCACAGAATAGAAAAACACAGAAGAAATGGACAGATTCCCCTAAAAGTACAAATTACCAAATTTGAACCAAGTAGATAGAGCAACTCCTAATAAGCCAATAACAGCCAATGAGAAATGAAATGTAATAAAAGCCTGCTGACAAAGAAAAGTCTTGGTACTGATGGATTCACAGCTGAATTCTACAAGAAATTTGTAGAAGATAAAATCCCTATACTCTTCAAACTCTTCAATGAAACTAAAAAGGAAGCAGTCTTCCTAAAATCATTTCTGGAGGCAAGTATTATACTGATTCCAAAACCAGGGAAAGACACAACCAAAAGGGAGAACTACAGGCCAATCTCCCTCATGAACATAGATGCAAAAATCCTCAAAAAAATCCTAGCAAGTAGGATACAGCAAATCATCAAAAAGATCTTAAGCCATGATAAGGTAGAATTCATCCCAGGGATGCAAGGATGGTTCAATAATCAAAAATCTATAAATGTAATGCACTATATTAATAGACTGAAATCTAAAAACCACATGATCATCTCAACTGGTGCAGAGAAAGCTTTTGACAAAGTCCAACACTCATTCATATCCAAAACCCTACAGAAAATTGGAATAGATGGACTCAACCTCAGCTTGATAAAAGCCATCTATGACAACACAATGGCTAATATAATTCTAAATGGAGAAAAACTGAAATCTTTTTGTCTTAGATCAGGTAAAAGAGAAGGATGTCCTCTATCACCCCTCCTATTCAGCATAGTTTTGGAATCATTAACAACAGCCATTAGAAAAGTGGGGGAAATAAAAGGAATAAGAATAGGTAAGGAGTAAGTTAAATTATCACTATTTGCAGATGACATGATACTTTACTTGGAAGACCCCAAAAATTCCACCAGAAAGCTACTGGAATTGATACACAAATTCAGTAGCATAGCAAAAGACAAAGTCAATACTTAAAAGTTAATAGCATTCCTCTGCACAGATAACAAACTCACTGATAGGGAAACCATACAAATAATACCTTTTATAATAGCACCGTGGAAAATGAAAGACCTTCATATTCACTTAACCAAGGAAGGCAAAGATCTTTTCATGGATAATTACAATGACCCAAGAAAAGAGATTATAGAAGATTTCACAAAATAGAATGATATTCCATGCTCCTGTATAGGAAGAACCAATATCATGAAGATTGTCATACTCACAAAATTGTTGTACAGATTTCATGAAATCCCTATCAAACTGCAACTAGCATACCTCCTAGAACTAGACAATCATTCCTAAAAATTATGTGGAACCAGAAAAGACCTAGAATAGCAAAGGCAATCCTGACTAACAAAGACAAATCAGGGGGCAACACAATTCCTGAGTTGAAATTATACCACAAAGCCACTGTGATAAAATCAACATAGTACCGGCAACAAAATAGATATGAGGATTAGTGGAATAGATTAGAAGATACAGAGACCTCTGCTAACACACACAGCCACCTGATCTTTGACAAAGGGACCAAACATGCTTACTGGAAGAAAGATAGCCTCTTTAACAAATAGTGTTGGAAAAACTGGCTTTCTACATGCCAAAAACTAAAACTGGACCCAGGTCTATCATCATGCACTAAGCTAAAGTCAACATAGATGTAAACATTAAAATAGAAACACTCAATCTCATGGAAGAGAAAGTAGGAGGAACACTTGAGGACATTGGGATAGGCAAAGAGTTCATGCGCAAACATGTATTCGCATGGGAAACACTTGAAAGAATCAGCAACTGGGATTAACTCTTCTTGAGGCATTTCTGCACATCAAAAGAAATTGTCAATAAAGTGAAAAGGCAACCCACAAATTTTGAAAATATCCTAATAAGGAATCAGACAAAGGTCTGCTGTCTAGAATTTATAAAGAACTACGATACATTAGGGCCCTCAAATTTAAAGACCCAGTCCAAAACTGGGCATCTGAAATGAATATACCCTTCTCAGGGGACGACATTTAAGAAGCGAATAAATACATTAAAAAAATGCTCCACATTGCTAGTCATCTGTGAAATGCAAATAAAAACAACACTGAGATACCATCTCATTGCGGAAAGAATGGCTATCCTACATAAATCAACCAACAACAAATGTTGGAGAGGATGTGGGGAGAAGAGAACACTTCTACATGGCTGGTGGGAATGTAGACTGGTGCAACCATTGTGGAGATAAGTGTGGAGACTCCTCACAAAAGTAGGACTGGAAATCCCATTCAAGCCATCTATCCCCCCTACTGGGAATTTTCCCAGAACACTTAAAACATCATATCTAGTGATATATGTGTACATATGTGTATAGCAACACAATTTGTGATATCCAAATCTTGGAAACAAACAAGATGACCATCATATAAGGAATGGTTGAAAAAGATGTGGTATTTCTATATAATGGAATATTACTCAGCTATAAAGAATGATGAACTTGAAGGATTTTATTGAAGTGGATGACACTTGAACATATATTCATAAATGAAATAAACCAGTCACACATGTGCAAATATTGTATAGTCTCCCTAGTATAAGAAATCAAAAGAAGAAATACAAATAGAAATGTATAACAACTAAAGAGAATTTAGTCAGATAGTCATATGTTGCAGGGTTCTAATCTCTTCTGAATGGTTAACAACCTAAGTTCATAGATCAAAAATTGGAGAAATGGAAGGGCTACAAGATCAGCCAACATTTAGGCCATAACCTTTGAAGGTCAGTGAAGACCCAGGACATAGGAGAACCTGTATTGTAACATCATGAAACTCACTTTTGCCCCAAGTTTTCTGATAAAGGACATTATGAAGCCACAGGGGAATGTGATTGATGATCTATAGTTTGACTAGGGTGAGTCATATGGAGAGAAAACTTTCTCTCAGGCTCTCACAGAGAGCAAACTGGTCAAGCAATGGCCATGACTCATCCATATGGCTGGCACTGACAAAGGATCTACAGAGTGAGGTACAGGATTACAAGATAAACCCTTAGGGAACTTCACTGATCTTATCAGATAAAAAGCTACATTTTTTGTTATATAGGTCTTGCTTAATCTCGGTCTTAACCATCCAGCAAAAAGTATAAAAATAAGATATATAAAATAAGGCCATAATAATAAATTGAGCTGCAAATGGCTACAGTTAACAACTTCTTCAGATAACCCATTATTATTGTGGACTGCTGGACTGTGTTTGATTGTGTCGCTGAGTTTAGGCACCTACAAAGATTGAATGACAATGGAGTGCCCATCTGTGACAGGTCTAAACAAAAAAGGGGGATACAAAGAAAGAACCATGCTGTGTTTATATAAACAGTAAAGTTAGGATAAATATGCAGTACGTCTGCATAATTCTATGAGAGGCAAGATTTGCACTAATAGTGGATGGACAGGATATTATGTTGGCTTCTTGTACTAATGACAGCCACTCGGAAGATAACAAGATAGAAAGTATTAATTATTGAAACTGTACTATAATTCATATTTTAAAGAATAAGATAAATATACAGCTACATTCTCTTAATTCATTGATTAGAGAAATCTGCTCTAATAGTGTTTGTAAGTAGAATATCATGTATGTATGTTGTATGACAACAAACTACTACAAAACCTATATGCACTGTATTAATTATTGAATCTTTCCTGCTTGATTTGATTTGAACGTTTCTCATTGCTATTTGTTCTTCAATAAAATACTCCATAAACACATGGAAATACAATATGAATCTTCTGAACAATAAATTAGGTACAGATGAAATTAAAGAAGAAATTGAACAATATTTACAATAAAACAAAAATGCAGACACATAAGAATTAAGAGGGCAATTTGTAGTAGTAATTTCTCATATCAGGAAAACATATTAAGCATGAAAAACAATCTTATACTGCACCTCAAGCTCCTAGTAAAAGAAGAGCAAGTCAAACAACACCCAAAGAAGTCAGGAGATTTAAAAGAATGGAACAGAAAATAATGCAGTGGAGATGAAGAAAATAATACAAACTATAAATGAATTGAACTCTTGATTCATTGAGAAAATAAGTAAAATCAATATACTCCTAGCCCAAACTTACCAAAAAGAAAGAAAAATTCAAAATTGTGTCAAGGAATGGTGAAATCAATACAGAACCTATAAAAATTCAGAAAACCATCAAGACTTACTTTGAAAAACTTAACTCTCACAGGATGGAAAGCACAGAAGAAATGGACAAAGTCCTGTATGCATAACCCAGCATCAGTCAATGAAACTGAAAATGTTATAACAACTTATTAGCAAAGATGGATAGCTGAGTCTACAAGAAATTTGGAGAATATTTAATGTCAACTCTTAACAAATTCTTAAAGGAAAATTAAAGAAAAAGACTTCTCCAGAACTCATTCATAGTGGCAAATGTTACCCCGATGTCAAAACCAGAGAAGAGCCCGAAGAAAAAAGAGAACTATTGACCAACCTCCCTAATGAATGTAGATGCAAAATTCCTCAATAGAATACTAGCAAAAAATGTGACAAATCTTCAAGAAAATTATATCGCATTACCAAGTGGAATTCATCCTAATAATGCAGGAATGGTTCAATGTATGAAAATTAATAAATGTAATACACCACATCAACAGAGCCAAAGGCAAAATTCACATGATTATCTGAATAGGTGCATAAAAAGCTTTTGGCATGTTCCAACTCTCATTTGTGCCAAAAACGAAGACACTATGGAAAACCAGAATAGATGGTCTTTACCTCAACCTGATAAAAGCTGTCTATAACAAACCAATAGCCAACAGCCCACTGAACGGAAGAAAATTGAAAGCATTCACTTTATAATTAAAAAATAAGATGAGGATGTCCACCATCACCACTCCTATTGAATATAGTTCTAGAAACGTTAGCCAAAACATTATGAAAACAGTTTGCAGTGTATTAATTTATCAAAACCATCTTGTCAAGGTTTCTTAAAACTGTCTCATTGATATTTGTACTTCAATGAAACAAAAATAAAAAATAAAATAAGAATAAGAATAAAAAAAGAAACGTTAGAGCAACTAGAGAAAAAATAAAAGGAAAATTATAGTAAGGAAGAAGTGAAATTCTCATTTTTGTAGATGACATGATAGTATATATACAAGACCCCAAAAACTACACAAAGAAACTTGTAGATTTAATAACCAAATTTGATAGGTAGAAAATACAATATCAACACTCTAAAATCAATAACTTTTCTGCATACAAACACCAAAAGCGCTAAGGCAGAAATTAGGAATCTGTATTTCACAATAACATTTTTTAAAATGTAACACTTAGGAATCAACCTCACAAAGAAGTAAAAGATTTATATAATAAAAATTACAGTATTCTGAAAAAAATAGAATGAAGAGGATTTCATAAAATGGAAAGATATTTCTTGCTCCTGGACAGTAAGAATCAACAATGTGAAAATACTGATATTCACAAAATTGTAATATAGATACAATGCAATCCCCATTATAATACCATTAGTATACCTCACATATATACAGAAACATTTCTAAAATTCGTCTGGAACCAGAAGAGACCTAGAATAGCAAAAGGAATCCAGGGCAACAGAGGAAAGGGAAGAGGAATACCAATTCCTGACTTGAAACTATATACTGTGATTAAAAAAAAAATCAGTATGATTAGGCCTGCCAGATAGCTCAGCTAACTAAAATGCCTGCATAAGCAGAGTTCAGCAGCCAGACCATGCTAAGATGGCAACTGAGACGTGTTGTACTGGTGTGTGCCTATAATCCCAGTGCTTGGGAGGCTGAAAACAGGGGAATCACTATGAGTCCAATCTATGTAGTGAGATCCTATAGACCCTGTACTAAATACATTTTTAAAAAATGAGCATAGTAATGGCAAAAAAAGACCTCGTGATCAATGGAATGGATTAGAAGTACAGACACAACTACAAACATACTGAGACACCTGCTCTTTGGGCAAATAGGCCAAGCATGTTCACTGGAAGAAAGATAACCTCTTTCATAAATGGTGCTGTAAGTACTGTCTTTCCACATGTCAAAGGCTAAAATTAGACCCATTTATATCACCATCCACTAAACTATAGTCAAAATGGAACAAATATTTGAATATTAAAACAGAAACATTAAATCAAATGGAAGAGATATTAGGTAGAAATCTTGAAGACATCAGGATAAGGACAGAGTTCATGAACAGAAAAACAAACCACACAGGAAATACTTGAACCAACAACTAGAATTTCATCTTTTTAAAAAGTTTTTACACCTTAAAAGAAATCACCAACAGTATTAAAAAAAAACATAAATTGGGAAAAAAATAGTTGACTATCCCTCAGAAAATGACTTTTATTTAGAACCTATAAAGAATTTTCTTTAAATCAGGCGCATGAAAATTGAGCATCTGAGATGAATATATGCTTCTCAGATGAAGACATACAAATGGAAAATAAATGTATGAAAAATATTCAACATCATTGTTCATTCAAGAAATGTAAAATAAAATGGCACTGAAATTCTACCTCACCCCTAAAATAATGTTTCTCTTCAAAAAGTCAACCAATAACCAATGCTTCTCCACTCTTAGTGGGAAGGTAGACTGACTGGTACAATCTGTATGGAAATCAGTGTGGATATTCCTCATTAAAGTGGGATTAGAGCTTCTATTGAACACAGGATATTTTAAAAAATGCCCTCATGAGTATTTTTCAAGAAGAACTGGAATCATACTATAGCAATATATGTGCACCCATCTTTATAGTAGTACAATTTGTCACAGTTAAATCTAACAACAATCCAAATGCCCATCAACTGAGGACTGTATAAAAACAAAGACCTGATATTTTTACACAATGGAGTATTACTCAGCTACAAGAAAGATAAATTCAAGAGTTCTGTAGGTAAATGGATGCAACTATAGACTGTAAGCATAAGTGAAATTAATTAGACTCATGTGTATGAACACCATATCGTTTCTCTAGTGTAAGAACCTGAAAGAATAATTAAAATCTGGAAGATGCAATAGATATTATGAAAAAAATGAAGCTGTTCGAAGAGAAGGAACAACTGGAATGGGGAAGAGGACAAAAGAAAGAAAGATGGAAGGGAAAAGATGTATTTAAGTATTTATACAGGATAGCCTGGATAACTATACTGCTTATTTCTACTGGTCTATAGAAAGGAGCAGTTAATGTTTATTTTTTTCTCTTCTGCTTTTTAATTTCTTGTACCTTTCTAAAACAATTTTGCGTACCTGCATCTGGTATTCTAAATAACTAATTTGAAGGCAACATTGTGCAATATAGCAACAATTGTTTAGTGAAACTTCACATTGTTTCTAATGTATTTCACTATACTTTTCTTTCTTTCATAAATAAAATATAAGGAAAAATTTAGCTTAAAATTGAATTTTAAAGCAAAGCGAAACATGCACTTAGTATAAGAAAATAATCTGTTAGTACAAAAACTAAGTAAAGGTGTCTCCAAAGAACACCAAGGTGTAGTTGAATGGCCAGAAACAGATATGATTACAGATGCAAAGACACTACCAGTTAGGATTAAAGGAAATAGACTACAAGGCATAAAGACTGTGAGTAGATATTATTCTTTAAGAAAATGGGTGAAACTCTCAGCACTGCACAAGCCACCACAGGCACAGAAGGAAAGCCTGTCTCCATCTTGATTCAAATGGTGAGCTCTTCACTATTTGGAAGATACACTCTAGATGGAAAATCTTGATAGGCTCAAAAGTGTCCATCCAACCCGCAGAGGTGACACCACCATCCCAGGAGTCTGGAAAGCAGCCCTACTGCCCAGAGGATATGGAGGGAAGAGCATTCAACCAAGGAGGCTCAATGTTCTTGAGCCTTACATATAATGCTACTTTCTCAGCTAGATTTTGAACATCTTTGGGACATGTCACCTTTTCTTTCCAATTTCTCCATGTTGGAATGAGAATATCTTTCCTATTTCTGTGCTACCATCTCATTTAGGAAACATATAATATTTTTTTTTTCACAGATTCACAGTAGAAATAGATCTCAAGTCTCACTTATATCCAGAATGGAAGATGCTAAAGTGAGGCTGGAATGAGTTAAGGTTTGGGGGCCCTTAGACATAATGAATAGATTTCATGTGCAGGAAAGACATGAGATTCATGGAACAAGGAGCAGACTATTGTACATTACGTGTCATATCTCTGCTCAAAGGTTGATATTAATCTCTAACCCTCCATGATATGCTATGTAAATGTAGGGTCTTTAGGAGATAATTAAGTTTGGATGAGGACATGAGTATTCATGGTGGGATTAACAGTCTTATAAAAGGAGTTCTCTGCCATCTCTCATTATTACATGAAGATACAAAGAAATAGTAATAATCGACATATGATATCATAGTGTATTATAAAATGCACTAATAAGAAAAGAAACAAAAAATTGATTAATGAAATAAGGTTAAAAAAGTATAAAAAAGTAAATATCTATTAAGCCACCTAGGACAGGGCATTTTGCTATACAGCAACTTAATCTGACTAAAACAAAACACAAATAAATCCCTTTCAAACCTCAGTAACAAGTGGTGATTTTTAACCATTTTCCTGAATAATAAGAAGAGCAGAAGTGAGGACATTAGGAACTTAACATCACAAAGATTAAATCTCAATACTATCAAATCTCCTGAAGCATCGGGTATGGGTTCTTTCTTACATATTTAAAGATAAGTATGTAGACATGTATAGTGCACTGAATCTTTGAAACTAAGCACTCCAAGGAAGTAACAATAAATTATAATAAAAACAAATAAAAGAGGTGAGAATACAGAAAAAAATTTGAGCACTTACTTAAAAATGTGTCTCTTTCAGTCTTCTTATTTTGAGGGTCAGATTATTAATAGCAGTAAGACATACTGATTTCCATCTGCTGTCTAACCAACTAACTGGTTTAATCAAAGATAAATAGAACTCATTTTCTTCTTAGGCTAATGATAAACAAATTTTATCTTAGTTACGTATTTCACAAGAACATTTTGAAGACATTTTTAAGGGAAGATTTTCACACTAGAAGTGCATAAAACAAAGACTTTTAAATCAGCTTTTACAAATCTTTGATAAAAACCCAAAGGATAAAAAAGAGAAGTGCTCATTGTCTTCTGTCAGAGACATGGGGAAAATGAGATTTTTTACTTTCTCGTTGCTCGGGGTGAAATTACTGCAACCTGAAGGGAACCTGAGAAATGGTAGAGCATGGTAAGCACAGCAGAGTAACCCTGAGAATCATTTCCTTTTGAAGTTTTCTCTTTTATAGCGACATCTTAGATAGAATAAAACAGGCAGTTCTAGCCAGCACTACCACGGGCCACGTTTTCAGAGTATGTGATTGTTCTTTTTTTCTTTTTCAAACATATGGTAAGACATTAGCCATTCTGAACAAAGAAAAATTCTACATAACTGTGTGCATAATTAATAGCCTGGCATTTATAGTCAAAATAGAGGTCTAAAACATATCTTGTTACCAGTGCATTTGCTTAGCACTTCCTGAAAGGGCACGTGATATGTTGTAGAAAAGAAAATCTTTCACTGCTTTAAATAGTAAATTCACACTATTCATAAAAGGAAGCTGCACCTGATGAACTTCACAAGTCAGAGCAATAAAGAACAATATGAAGTAGAATAACATGCAGTATATTACTTGCATGTCTTTCATACTATACACACAAGCATGTCAGAAGCCCCATATTATATTTCAGGGAAAGGATGATAGATAGATAGATAGATAGATAGATAGATAGATAGATAGATAGATAGATAGATAGATAGATAGAGACAGATAGATAGACAGACAGACAGACAGACAAACAGATAGACAGACAGATAGATGATAGATAGATAGATAGATAGACAGACAGATAGATAAATTTCTCACTCCTATGTAAATACTCATGCTTCATATACACATTGAAATAGAAAACCCTAAAGAAACATCTAAAGCAGTTCTTTAATTAAAAAACTCCTTGAAGCTTTTTAAGTTTTCTTCATGATAAAATTATCTTTTAATAAATTAATGAACATATGAATGAAAATCAAGATGTATAAAACAATGTAAGGTTAAATTATTTTGTTTCTCCTTTCCCCACACTAAGTTTAGGTTTGCACCTCAAATTGTATAATTTTAATTGTCACTAGTTCCAGATGTCCTGTGATTGATGTTTATGAATACTACCCTCATAAAGCCACTCTGGAGTAGTGTGAGATTTGGATATGCCTTGGCATGGGTATGTTTTGGATATAACCTTCAAAGGTTAATAGGCTGGAGCTTAGCCTCCAGTTTGATTGTGTGAAGATTAACAGTGATTGTCAACCTGATTGGATTAAAAGACACAAAAAAGACTAGGTAAGGATAATTCTGGCTGTATCTGGATGTGTCATGGGATTGTGATTTCAAGAAAAAGCCTGGCTCCAGCGCCTCCCTCCCTCTCTGGCTCCTCTCCAACTCTGTGCTTCTAGATTCCATGACTTGAGATGCTTCCCTCTGCCCTGACCTTGCACCATGAGGTTTGTGATGTGGAACGAGTCAACTGTGAACTGAGATTCTTGAAATCATGAGTCTAAATAAACCTCTTCTCCCTTGAGCTGTCTATTTCAGCTAGCTGGTCCTACTGGTGGGAAGGGTGCCTAGCACAGGCAAGATTAGCAGCTGTTGGGACCTCCCTCAGGTGGAGCCTACTCCAAGGTAGTCAGATCATGGAGACATCACTTTGAGAAGGATTGCTGCAGTCGTTTCAGGTCCTGCCTAACTCCTGTACCTGTGATCATCATGAAGAGTGAACTTGGTGCCCATCTTTCTGTCTTTCCATGTGACCTCTTGTGTCACAGTGCACAGGTCACATTATGATGTTGGCAGAAAGCTCTCACAAGATGCCAAACCACTATAGCTATCGATCTTCTATTTTTCAGCCAGAAAAAGGCTAACTGAGTCTCTTTTTCTTTATAATATACTCAGTCTCTGCTGTACTGTTATAATTATTTTGTTATAAGAAGACAAATACAAGGAAATTGTTATAATTTGTTTCTAGTTGTCCACCATGAGAAAGTCATGCATTCAAGAGTTTGTGATTAATTCATGATTCAGTGCTGAAATTGTGGGTGTGTTACACCCAGCCTTGGGCCTGAGTACAATGTAGGGAGTGGAGAGAGGCTTGGTAGCTGCTATAGTCACTGCTCCTCCCTTTGTTCTCTGTTGTTTTCTACCACTGTGAACAGCTACGTTCTTCCAGGTGCTGCTCTCCCTCGGAGCCAGACAAGTATGGACTTAAACCTCCACTAACTGTGGGCTAAATAAACCTTTCCTTCTTTAATTTTGTATCAGCAACAAAAGAAAAGCAACTGAGACAGAAATGGCACTAAGGAATGGGGTTGTTTCCATAACCTGAGCCAAAAGTGTAGAAGCAACTTTAGAATTGAGAGTTGGATGGTGACTGAAAGAATTTGGAGGACTTGGGTAGAATAAACCTAGTCTGCCATAAAAAGGAGTGTCATGTAAATTCTGATGAGGACTTAATGAGCAAGGTTGTAAGGAATTTGCTAGACCCAGCTTATGGACTGGATAAGCAATCATGACTAAAATCCTGATCAAAATGAGAAAAGCTCTTCGAAATTAGGGTAAAGGCTTCCCTTCTCACACTATTGCAAAGAATGTGGCTATTACAGAGCTCTGTGTACTCTAGAGCTCTATGGAAGGCAATTTTGAGGGGGATAACCTATGATATTTGATAGAGGATACTTTTAAACAGCTGTGTTCAGGTTATGACATGGGTACCACTAGCCACTTTCAATGTGATTACATGGGACTTCACAAAGCTAAACAGAGAAGAAATATTTGCAATATCTACAACCTGACCAGGGAAAGAGTAAAAAAAAAAAAAGCATGTAAATGTAGAAACCAGTAACCAAGAGCTAAAGAGATCAGTACAGATGCAAAAGAAACTACGTGTTTTGCACTAAGACAAAGGGAAAGCAGCTTTGAAGGCATCTTGGAAGTCTTCAAGACCACCTCTCCTATCTAGGCTCAGAACTATTCTGAGAACTGACTGTGAGTTTTCTTCATAGGCTTAATACACAGTCACTTGAGGACTTGGCTTCTTTTTTGCTGGTAATGTGCTTCATCATTAATTCAACTATAGCTCAGGGGGACCTATGCTCAGTTTGTGCTGATGCTCTGAAGCGAGCAAGTGGCAGACCTTGGATTCCACATAATGCTGATGGAATAACTTCTTGGCAGCATGAGCCAGTCTTCACAGCAAGTGTAAGAGGTTTGGCCAATCTCTACAGTAAACTGAACTGCCTCAGAGATTCTCCACTAGAGTTCATAGGAGGCCATGGGCTTGGACTAGTACTTTGAGGCCTCAGAATAGAAAAGCCATTGGCAGTAAAAGCAAAGCCAGAATGGAGATCATCTGCTTAGGGCCAGGGGCTCCTTTCCTGAGCTCCAGTGTGCACAGGAGACCAAACTTAGAGCTTTAAGATTTAATGTACCCTGCTCAGCTCTGTTCTTGCTTTAAGCTAATTACATTTTTTAGTTTCTTTTCTTCTTTTTTAGAAGAATGTCCATTCTATTCCAATCCTAGTATGGAATCTTAGAAATAGATAGCTAATTTTCCATTTATAAGATCACAGCTGGAAGGAGTTTGTCCTGAGATGAAACATTGCACTTGAACTTTGAGCTAATGCTAGAACAAATTAAGATTTTAGGACCTCTGACATGAAAAGAATTTGATTTGCATTGTGAGAAATACATGTATTTTGGTGACAGGACTCAGAAACTATAGTTTATCACTTGAGTGTGTACCCTAAAAGTTTATTGCTAAAAGTTTGGTCTTCAGTGTGGTGGTTCTGAGGAGAGTTGGAAATGCTAAGAAATTGGGCCTTTGGAAAGGTAGTGAAGAAGGGCATAATTGCATAATTCAGTACTTGCAGGAGTCCCTTGAGGAGAGACTGTTATATAGAAAGCAAGCCTGGCCCCTGAATCCCTCTGGCTTCCTGTCTCACCACATGGTCTCTCCCTCTTCCCCTCTTCTACTCTGATGCCACTGGCCACAATGTGTAGTGGAAGAGCCTCACAAAGACCTCACAACCTTGTGAGGCTGCCTCTTCTTGAACACTCAACCACCAAAACTATGAGCCAAATAAACATCTCTTCTTTGTAAAGCATCTGTTCTCCACTATTTTGTTACCAGAATATAGAAAACAGCCAAGTCTTCAAACTTGTACTTCAGTGCTGCTTCCTACTGAGCAATAAGGACCCAACATTTATGACAGAGTCCATTGCTTCACACGTCCCATGGCAGTTAATATGGTAACAAATTTTATAGCTAAACAATTCACTTCTAGCTTTATTACTTGTTTTGGAAAACATAGACAATTGTTCTTATACAAGATTCTCCGCACCTCTATCATTCCTTAATGTAGACTTTCCAATCATCTAGCTTCTAATTTGATAATTTCCACTTTTATGCTGCTAATTTTAATTCTATTTATAGTAATTATAATAATGTTTTTTAACCTGTAAATTGAAATCAAATTTTAAAGTTTTATAAAGTGGCTATTGTTGAAGGTTTAGCAGCAGCTTTTCATCTGCATACAGGGTTGTGATTAGATTTTTCTCTGGCACAGCTTTTTTCAGATTCTATATTATTCTAGAGTTAATAATTTCCTTTATATATTTCCACATGTTAATAATACTGGTCACCTCTTGAAATTGCTATAAATTTTCTAGAAAGTAAGAAATCTCTTATTTTTTCAGCATTGTCCTCCTTATGATTATTACATAAAGTAATATCCTAATAAAAAGTAAAAAAAAAAGGGCTAAGGATGAAGCTTTAATGATGAAGAAGATACCTAGCATATGCAAAGCCTTGGGTCTGATCCCCAGAATGGAAAAAAAAAATGAGTTACTTTCTGAGTTAGTCAATGACAAAAATGAAATGCTTACTAATAAAGAATTATAGATTTATTTTTTTTAATCTTTAAGATGTCCTGATGCCAAACAGATTGCTTTTTTTTTTTTTTTTTTTTTTTGCGGCTGAACCATCTCCCCAGCCCCCAAACAGATTCTTATTTCTTCTAAATCTTTCATTTTTGTCTTTGTAACAAAGCTTTTCCAATTATCTATTTATCTCTCGTTGTCTCATTTTCATATCTATGATATAAACATGAATAAGAAATCCTTAACTGATTTCTGTAGTGCAGTTCTGGATATCTAAATGATTGACTTACTACAGAGCCATGGGTTCCACTGATACACAGGAATGAAGCTGCTGACCTCTATGGTACCTAGGACGAGTTCATGTTCTCTAAACCCAAAGAATGAATTTTATGAACACACAAAGAAGGGAGACCTGAACAAGTTACCCTGGGAAGGTATCTCTTCCAGGGATTTTTATAGGGTGAAACCATAGTAATCTAAAGTGGAGAAAATGGGAACTGGCTTAAGTGGGTATGAGGTGGGACAAAACTATTGTCAACCAATGAGATTACAAGCACCACTGCTCACATAAAATTGATTAAATCCAGGACCAAATGGAGAATCAAGTCATGTAGCAAATGGGAATGAATATATAACAGTTTAGCTGGTAGCCAACAGGTAGTGGTTGGATTAGTGACTCCTTCTGGCATTCTCAACATGATATTCAACCCCAGATGCTTCTCTTTAGGGAGGTCAGCACTTGTTCAATCTTTGGTCTTTAAGTCTGGCCCACAGCAGGAGTACGGGTCTCTCTCATAGTTGTGAGGTATTTTGTCTTGTGCGCTGTCTCCTTGAGGACATAGCCCTGTCCAACTGCCTATAATGTTTCTATCTAATTCCCCCACCTACAGCTGCACCAACCAATAGGCTTGTAGCCTGGTTGAATAAAAAGGGAAAGAAGAAAGTAATATTCTGCTTCTTTAAAGGACCTCCACTTCTTGTCATCACTTTAGAAGTGTATTTTTGAATTTTGAACACAAATCTTCATATGGATTTTCCACACATGATTTTGCAAGTAGTCATTGTAATCCCACCTTATAAATATCACACACTCTCTCTCTCTCACACACACACATAAACACACACTCATACCAGTGCATGCACACACATTCTTCTTGATACCCCAACTGATACACTCAGGTCCTGTTTCATTCATACTGCTAGAAATGTAATGAAACTTAAACTCTTTAAATATCTGTGGTACTATTATTTTAAGCATCATACTATTATTTTAAACACTAATATCTTCTCAGACATATGTAATCAGAAATAGCTTTAAATTTATCTTTTGTACCTTAAGGCACCTGTGTACATCAGTTTCTTTGTCTTTCAAAAATATTGTTGTCTGTCTTAAAGGATACATTGTTTTCTTAGAAGTCTGAAGATTCTGGTACATACAGGCATCTTCATTGTTTCAGTGTCTTATTTATATGAGCAATAAAAACATCTTTTCAGTGTTTAATTTATTCAAAAAATCTTCATTTATTCAATTGCCTAAACTATCTCATAATATTAATTATTTCTTTACATGACTAATGACTACCCAGTCTGTATCTCTAATCAGGATTTTGCCTCTCATTTCAGAATTACCATAAAACTGTTATTCAAATTAACACTTGCTTTCTTATTGATACATCATATTTAACTTTTATAAAATATATTCCCAATTTTACATTTCCAACCCACAAAACATTAGCTCTGAAGTTCCAGAATTTAGCTAAAAAACCCTGGCATCTTTCCTATACCTTTCATAACCACTTACCAAAATCTCAGAAAATTCAGCTCTGAACTCTAAATATTTCCAGCATTCAACTCTTGCATATCCTCTCCTCTGCTGCCTGTCTCACCTGGTCGGATCACTCCTAGATTATAGCTGTAGCTCCTGTCTTTGTTTGGGAGTTTATGAATTCTTCCCTGGGGCCTGTACCTTGAAAGGCACCCCAGGTGGCTATTTTAACACAAATTAGTTCATATAATGCTTTTGCTAAAAAACTCACAAAGTCAGACTCCAGTCATGTATGCACATTTCTCTCACTGCTCTCATTGCCAATTCCTGACTCAGTCATTCTGCTTTTGTCTGATATGCAGACATCTCTAACCCCTTTTGACATTCGTGCTTTTCTACCTGCTGCTCCCTGAGCCTGAATAGCTTTTTCAGATATCTCTTTAGCTTCCCTGGAGTCTTTATTCAAATAGTATTTTATCAGAGAAATTTAAATGTCCCATCCAAAAAACTAGAAACATCTCTCTAGCATTTCTGTGCCTTTATCCAGCCTTATTTTCTTTGTAACACTTAACAAAATCTGACACATTCTCAATTAGCAACTTGACATATTTTTCCTCTTCATTCCACTACTAGAGTGTAAGAGTCTATATACTTTTCCCTTTTGTTCATTAACTTTATTACATAACACAGTGGGGATAAGGTAATGAAAAATGAGACTATTATTCTCTATTCACCACACCTCCCACCATGAAACTCCTTCTCAAAGTACAAAATGACTATAGAAAGTAAGATTTTGAATCAACTTGAGGCCTTGAGACAGCTATGATGGTGAAACTGAAAATGCTCAAGAAAGAAGTCTTCTAGAACTGCCTCACAAGTAGTAAGAAAAATGGGATACATGTGTTCAATATGAGGGGATTCTTCTGAGGAGGAATAATCTCAGTGTGACTTTAATTATGATAAATATTGTCTAATTTAAACATTCACTTGGATATAGGCATAAGTTATATCAGTAAAGTGAACTATTAAAAGCTTACCATGTTTGGACCTGAGAGAACTGCAAAGAGGCCTGCTCAACAACAAGGAGATAGGGGCATTAGGACAACAATCATAATGACAATAGAATGATCGTTCTGAAACTTGTACATCAGGCAGAGTGTTTTAATTTTATTTTAAAGAAATGTTAAGCCATTAAAGATTGAAGTAAAGCAATAATTTTATTTCATTAGTGTCCCAAAAGTGCCACTTTGTGTACTAAGTAAAATATAGGGGTGAAAAGAATCTATGAGTAAGGCTCTGGCCTCCTCTGGATGAACACGATACTCTCTTTGACAAGAATGATGGTATTTAGAGATGGAGTGTGGAGATAGATTTGGAATCTTCTGTGTAAGTAGACACAAAGCACACTGTGAGAATCAATGGCATTTACCGACTTGCCTGGATTAACTGAGGCATAAATCTGGGTCCAGTGAACCCATCCCTTAATCTCTTACTGTAAATTTATATATTTTAGCCTTACAGTAGCCAGCTGTGTATCTCAGTACCTTTCCCTGAGGAATACAGGAAGCAATGTATGTGTTTATCTTATTGGAATGGTGAACAGCAGGGAGTCTTCACTTGTACAAAAGTGTCAAAACAGTTCTGGACTCACCTTTATGCTCCATCCAGTTGGGTTTCTGTATGTTACCCAAGTATCACAGAGTCCAATAGACTCACCACTCCAGAATTTGTTTCTCAAAAGTTTTCTTTTGATTTTTCTGTTAGAAGTAGCCTCATTTAGTATAGTGGCACATGAAAATCTAGATTTGCAAGTTTTGGAAGATGTCAAAGTGAATCATCAAATTACTTCTGTATGAATGATGAAGATGACCCATTATGGTAAAATACATGATTTCATAACAAGAGTGATGTGGAGGGTGATGATGGTGATGAAGACTGATGCTGCCTGTGAACTACGGTTCCTCCAACAGTGAGGTGGAACAAGAATCAGACAGGGAATGCAGAACTCCTTGATTTGGATGACAAAGCAAACAGCAATGTGAGTTCATATTTGACTAGAAGAAGTGTGAAATGAGAATGCAATCAGAGGGAATGATACAATGTTAGAACTAGGCTTGAAAATATAGTGAAGGCCTTGGCAAAGGTGAAACACATTGGACAAAATGCCCGTATGGCAATTCTATGTTGGAAACATTGGTTAAAAAAAAAAAATATATATATATATATATACATATATATATATATATATATGGACAAAATGCTACCAGATGCTATGACATAAAGACGGACAGAAATGCAAGTAAAACTTTCTATGTGCATCAATAGCCATATTCAAAATTATTTATTATGATACCTCACTAGCTAAACTGGAAGCATGCATAGGTCTACTATATTTAGCACAAATTTCTCACGGTGATTTCAAGAATGCAGCGGACTTAAGGAGGGCCAGTGAGATAACTTAACAGACAAAAGCGCATGCTTAGGCAAGGTTAAGCAAGCTCAGGGACCGTGGTTCAGTCCCTGGCACCACGTGCCATGCCAGCCCCACCCCCCAACGTGTACTGAGCCTGCCACAGTTTGGGCATGGTGGAGCACACCTGCGATCTCAGCACTGGGGAAGCTGAAGGCAGGAGGATCACCATGAGTCTGAGCTGTGCTGTGGGACCCTGCAACAACCAAATACATTAAAATAAGAGATAGAGACTCATTGAAACTTCAAAATATGGCACAAAAGCTTATGCTCCTATAACCATTAAGGCTTATTCTTTCAATTTAGATATTTACCCTGGAACTCAGCAATCAGGTCCACTTTTGTGTAGCAATAAAATGAGCGATGTTGGAAACAGGATTGTTATCTCCCAAACTAATCAGAATGTGGCACTGACAAGTGGTTTTTGAATTTCATAGATGAAATATTTGCCTCATACACAGGAAAGAAAAGCAAACTCGTACTGATGCTGTCAACATTTCACTATGATGGAAATATTGAGAGGGAAACATCAATAAAATGGGAGTCTAAGATGGAAACTTATGTTGGCCAGTTATGCAGCTATTATGGTGTCACTTGAAACACAAAGCCTTTGCCAAACATTGTTTTGTTTAATCCAAAATATATATGTCATAGTTTGATCATTTACAAAAAAAACCCCAAATTCAAAATATTATGGAGAAATTTTCTTAGAGGATTGGGCCTTGTGCTTATGAAAAATCATTTAGGAAAAGCCAAATGTTTCTGCCCATAGAGCTATACCAAATTATTGTGCAACACACTGGTGAATATGCAGGTGCTGCACCACAAAGACCTACTACAACAAGAAAGCAAAAAAGATACTAACTATGCCCTACAAGAAAGTACAGGTAAATAAAACATATGTGCTATCAGTGCAAGAAATTCTTATGTACAGGAACATGTGGCTGTCATATGTGACTACTGTTTTTGGTATGATAGTTGCAGCAAAGCTTATTTGTTAGTAGGTGTTTGTTTTTATACTGTATTTTATATAGTTTATTTATGTTATCTTTCAGGTTTTGTAAGCAAGTAAAATGTTGATGTCTGTTCTAAGCATTCATTCCATATGTTTTATTGTATTTTATTGATCTCTTATTTTTCTCTTAAGTGCACGTTGTACAGTATAGTAGGAAGTTGCTGACAAAACAGGAAGAAAAGAGAGGTGGCAAGACTGCCACATGGGAAAGGAAAGCTAAGCACATATGCTATAGCTGTGAAAGAGAAACATGCAAAACACATGCAGGTGCCATACGTAAAGCCTGCCTTCATGTGACAGTTGAAGCAAAACTTATTTTTTATGATAGATTTCTATTGGTATTTTCATTTCATAAAGGAATTTATTTCTGATATTGTCTTTTATGTTTTGTGAGGAAGTACACAGATGTTGTGAAAATATTGATATCTTTTCTAAATGAGCAATGAACACTAATTTAAGAATTTTGTTTTATTGCTATGTTATGTTCCTGCTAACTATACACTGTATAATATAATAAGAACCTTAAAAAGAACCTTCTAGGAGAATAGCAAGGGCACTGAGATATCAAGAATATCCTACAAAAAATCTAGAAGGTCAAAAGATATGTGCTGCTAGTGTAACCAATGTGCAAGCATGGACCATGCTGTCATGTGTGCAGACTGCCTTAGGTATGATGCTTGAGGTAGAGATTATTCTTTTGTAGAGGGTTATTAGTATTTTCATTGTACTTCATATAATAATTTATTTCTGATGTTCTATTTTTAGACTTTGCACTCCCAAAATTAGCCAATGTTTTATATATATATATATATATATATATATATATATATATATATATATATATATATATGTCTGAACTGTCAAAATGAGTTCAGCCTCTCAGAGAACTGTCCCTGAATATAGTTTGACTATTCTTTTCTACCTTGGATAAATTTCTATACTTCACATTTTATCAAGCTCTTCCTCAGGAATGGCACCCCAGATCCCTTTAAGTTCTAGGTAAAACTCTAGGCAGTTTCAAGCTATCTTTAACTGGCAATGCTAAAATCTAACAGAACAAGGAGGCCATACAGTCTTTTGTAGATTTTGAAACTGAACTCAGACATCAGCAATTCAGTATGGCACCGTTTTTCTCCTCCTTTGATATGATATAGTATCCTAGCAGCAAATCTGGCCTGAAATGGAAGAATCATTACAAAATTCATATTTGATTGCCTCCTCTTTTTATGTCAGATGACCTTCAAATAAACACCGTAAAATTGCTTTCTGCAATAAAGAAATTATGAAAATGCATAGGATAGCCACAGTTAGGCAGCTGGGCATTTGTTGAACATTCACAAAATCGAAGTTATAAACCTAAAATCTTAATCTCTAACCCTACAATTACAAATTATCAGCTGCAAATTTTGTAAGTTTCAAAAATGTAATGTGTACTGGAGAAATAATTCACTTACTGAGTACAAAACATTTAAATTAATGACAGTAAAAATATTACCTGTGAGCCATAATCATGAACAAAAGCACAAGGAAGAAAAGCAGAGCTTGGTGGTTTTTGAAGTATGGGTAGAGTTGAAATCCAATAAAAGATATTTAGAAAGTCTAGGGCCAGTGAGAAAGCTCAGTGGTCTAAAGTGCCTACTTAGGAAAGCTAAGGCAGGCACAGGGGACCGTGGTTTGATCCCTGGCACCACATGCCATGCCAGCCCTGCCCTCAGGGTGTGCTGAGCTGGCCCAAAGTGTGGCGGGAATCAAAGTAAAAAAAAAAAAAAAGAATGAAGACTTGGCAAGTGTGATGGAAATTTAGAGCTAATGCTTTTGACAATGAGGAAATAATCTAACACAATAAATCTTTGGGGAAGTTGGATAAGAGAAGGATAAATACCTGAAAGTGAGATATAGGCAGTTAGGACAATGATAGATTTAGTAGTATGGTGGAACTGGGAGGCAAATTATAATGGTCTCAAGTGAGCAATTCAGGAGTGGACAGAGCTCATGTAGAAATGTTCACAAAACCTTTATGGGAACAAGAGTACACAGGAGGAGCAGCAGCAGGGAGCTTTGTGAGTTGAAGAGGAAATCTTTAAGCTCAAGTGCCAAGAGATGAGCAGGAAAGCCACCACAGCACCCAGTGGCTGAATATATTCTCTCAAATAGCACTGGACAAACACAGCTGAGCATGCTATGAACCTGTGGCCAGGATTGGGGAAGTTGTATAAATCCATTGGCAGGAGGCAGCATTATGAGATTCAGCTCGCCTAGCTTTAAAAAAGGTCTTCTAATAACCTAACCTGCTTTGAGTCCATTTGTCAGTTCACACAAGCATTGTGTGCAATATTACAGAATATTGAAACTAGAGAACTAGGTGTGAAGCCTTTAGTTACTCCAGTTTCTCTGGTACTGCTATTGCCGATGTCTCCTTTTATTGGTATTATTAAATCTTTTTATCTGAGAGCTTTTTATACAGCCTCACAGTGTAAGTGATGTCCTAAATGCTTCACAAATATTAATTCATTTAATTTTCATTAAGACACTACAAGATAGGCTCTATTGGTATCTCACTTTACAACTCAGCCACAGAAAATTTTGTCTGCACAGTAATCTATTCAAAATCCATCACTTCAAGCTTTCCTTTTAGCTACTCATTTTTTATAAAAACACTTGTTTGCAAGTAAGAGTCATAACCTCACTGGATGAAATGCACTTCACCCACTTCATGGGTGGATTATTTCAGCCAAGTGATGAGCAATGCTTCTGTTAGTTAATTTGGGTCCTCTTATCATTTTGGAGATGTTTTTTAATCATCAGTGTTATTTAATTCTACATTGGATGTAGACATTCAAAGATGCTTCTCAATATACAATGATGCTATGTTCTGATAATCCTTGATAAGCTGAAAGTATTGAAGTCAAAATATACTTAATACCCATGTATCCATAGCTTGGCAGCACAGCACCTTGTATGACTAGTTGTTCACCTCCTTAGTCATGGGACTGACCAGGAGCTGTTGTTGCTGACTCAGCTTGGTATGGTGATGATGAATTGCTCATATCTAGAAAGCCCAAGAAAAGATCAACAGTCAAGCACAGCTTTGACTGAATGTGTAGCCTCACTTTTATGGTCCCACATATGATTAATGAAGAGATGATTGCTTTTTTTTTCTGTTTCACTTCAGAAGATAAGATTCTTGTCTGACACTCTGAATGCCTTTAAACTAAGAAGTCTGGAAGAGCACCAATGGGAATTTCTATAGTGATGTTGCTGGTACTCCAAGTCTAAAGCTGGAAACTTAGCACCCCTGATCTAACAAACTGATTCTTTCCCTCAACCTGTTCTTCCATCTCATGATATATTGAGTCCTTTGACCCATCTTTTATGACTGTCCATAACACTTCATTGTCAAATGTCATGTCCTTCATTTCCTTGCTTGTCAATTTTAAATGTTTCTTGTAGGGAAGGACTGAAGCTGGAAATTGGTCATATGAGTGGGGGTAAGCAAAGGTTGGTATGAAAATGAAGAGTGTCTAAAGAAATCAAGCTGCTTCAGTCCTGAAAAAGACCTTGCCCAAGACAATTCTAGTCATTAGTCTGCTATGCAACCCTGTGTCTCCTGATACTAACTTTGTCAAATGTATAAATAGCCCCTCCTTGGTGGTAGAGCAGTTACTTTCCTCCCATGAGGACAGACATGGCTCCCCTTGAGCTCAGCTTTCATTTCTTGTCTTTATTTCTTTATCCTCTTGCCATTCCAACCCCCACCCCCGCATCAAAAACTGTGGGCTCAAGGCAGTTTGTATCAACTTAATGAACTTTTTCTTGTTTACATTAATTTTTCTTCCTTTATATGTTTGGAGTTCTTGGAAAATCCTCACGTAAATAACCCTAAATCTCTAAATTTTCTCCTCTACCAAATAGACATTTGAATATGCAATCATAAAAGGGGCAGTGCTTTGCATGCAACATGCCAGTCTCTTCAGATGACTCCGGGGTAGGTCCTTTCCTCCTTTCATTGATTCATGAGTTGCACTTTGCTTGTCTCAGCCTCACTTTATGAAGGCAAATATAGTGGTACATCTGTAAGTGCACCAGCCCTCCACATTACCTTTCTTCCAAATCAAAGGAATATTGCACTTTGTCAAGGTGTTTCTTTCACAGATGCTTTACATGTCATCTTCCCCTATTTCCAGGCTCTTGATAAGACCATAACCCAATTTTTCTGTATTAGTAACATTTTTCCACTCCATTTACTCCTTCATGTATCCAAAACTTTTCCAAAAAGGCACACAAACACAGAACAATGAATATATAGAAGGCTTTCTATATATATCCCTAATCGTTCTCATTTGGTAGTTTTTTGTTTGTTTTTCTTTTCTCTCTCTCTCTTCTTTTTTTTTATTTTTTTATTTCCAGAACTGGGAATTGAACTCAGGCCCTTGCACTTGCCAAAGAAATGTTTATTCCTCTGAGACATCTACGCAGCCCCTCTTTGGTAGTTTTAACTCTACAAAAAAAAAAAAAAAAAAAAAATCACTAATTAAAATATGAATACATGTTAAAACGTTTAGAACAATCATTGAATATGAAACACTATTCCAAGAACTTTTCATATATTAACCGACTTAATGAGATAGTATTATTTTTATTTTTTTATATATGAGAAGCTATAAATTGTCAATGGTCACTCAGGGGTATTTATTCAGGTTCCGTTGTCTCTTTGACCTATTAAATTCTACAGAAACCATCATGGGCACTCATGTGCTTATTTTTATTCTTTCCAGGTTTTAGATTTTTAAGTAAATTACTGCTTTGGAGATTTTTAAACTCTTTTTTACTTTTAAAATATTCCTGAACTCTATTTTTAGCTTTCTATTTTGTCAAATCTCAATTTTTATTCATTTTCAATGATTTACATGATTAAGTAAGCCAGAATTGAATTGAAAGTACATAAAATCTGACTATTTTTCACCCATAATATTTCAAACTGTAAGTGATAAAAATTAATTTTATCTTAAAAGTTTTTACATATTCAAAGTTAACTCCACAAATAATGAGGAATTCCAGTTCTAAATAAAATATTTAAATGAATCTGAGATTTTAATTTCTGAAGTTAATTATATCTTATTAAATATTTTATAAATTTTGTATTTAATGTCGTGCCTATTTCACAAAGTATCAGAAAAAATCTCTTTTTTAAAAAAAAGTAAGCTAACATTGTAAAATAGTTCAAGCTTTGCCACATATTATGAACACCTGGTATTTGCAAGTTCCTGAGGAAATGCAAATTGGAACATGAAAAGGAACACAAATTGAATCCAACTCTATTGAGAAATGGCTCTTTATTTTGCTGGATTCTTTTCTGGCATTTGAGAAGAAGCACTATCAGATGAATTCATCAGATGCCTTTTTCCTCTCTCATGCTCCCCAGTTCTTCTCCAAAACAAAGCTTGCATTTTCAGTGCTATAGCATCAAATCCTATTACCTTCATAGTATATGAACACAGGTGCTTTTCGTAAGAGGTAAAGAAAAACGTTACCCAGGTAAGTTATACTATCATTCAGGAGAAGCAAGGTTAAGGATTAATGAGGATCCAGTCCTGAGTGCTGAAGTCCATGTGATAGATGTAGGGAAGAAATATATCTAAGATAGTCAGGGTCATCTGAAGAACAAGTTTCTGGGCAGGGTCCACTCTTGTCAGCATCCACAGAGTCTTGCTCAAGGGAGAAACTAAGTGTGTAGATCTAGAATCATGTCTTACATATCAGAATCAACAGCACAACTTTACATTGCACATAATTGTAAACTTTTCTTGACAAATCATCTTTAACTTTATGAAATGGAAAATTACTTAAAACTGGAATTATATCTTCATTAATCACTGTGGTCCTATAAAAACCCTATCTTCTGGTATATCCCAGGACATAAACAGGCATTACTGCAAACAGGCATTAATTTCAAGGTTAAAAAAGAATCAAGCATGTGTATGAGATAATCACACATGGGGTAAAAACTTCTACCAGCAATTTAAATAAAAGTATTCTGAATGATACAAGTAGCAAGTCCAGGGGTGATTATTTATGTGATATGTGAAGTTTTTCTGCTTCCTTTTTCAACTGAGCCATTTGCAATAGCAAGTACCTAGAGGTAAGAGGTCCTTAAACGCAAGATTTTCTGCTCACTATTACTTCTATATAGTTGATGTATAAGGAAAAATGTTGCTATTAAAGTAAATTTTAAATAAAAGCACATTATAGTAGAAATAAGACCCTCTAGAGAATAATTTTATGAGATCATTATTGCACAGTAGCTTGGGCATTTGAACTCGCATGACAAATGGCTCTATAAAACTGGTCCCAGAGTAGCTTATTGCTTAATTAAATTCATATACAAAATGCCTCTCTATCCTGACATGTGTACATACATATATTCAATAAATTTTAAATTCTGAAAAAAAATTAGCAAAGGTTTAGACACCATTTCAAAGCCAACAAACTTCTCAAAGCAATATTTCATACAGTACTCTGGCTTTTAAGTAATTGCTCTTTTCCTCCTTAACCTGTGAAGAGCTGTCAGTTTCATGGATATAATATGTTTAAGTTCTCCTTCCGAGAGCTTGTAAGAATATGCCATAGTCTAAGTGTCCTGCTTTAAATGAATAGAAGCAATGTGCTTCTTTTCTTATTTCATTTAGATAGAAGCATTTCTGAAGGAATGTGGAAATACTGAGGAAGATCTTACAATATCTACAGCCCAACTATTCAGCTAAAATCTGTCTACTTAGAACAGTGTTAATTAAATGAATGCAAATAAGTTAAGGTAAATCTTTGCCTTGAATATAAAAGTGTTTTACCACAATATATTTCTCCATTTTTGTGTCATGTACCACCTACATGTGGGTTTTAGTCCTCCGGGAACAGAATGTGGTTCATTCTGTTCAATAGCTATAAACATGCACAACCATCTGGTATTCACTTTACTTGAGAAAGATGAAAACAGAAGAGTCAAATGAAGAGACAGTCCTCATTTCTAATTGATTGTGATATCCTGAGTCCACAACAGTTTGCTGAGTTACTAAGTCATAACAAAGAACTTAAAATGAGTAAGTTTATCCTATTTCTACTTATGCTTTTGTACATTCTTTAATGATACATGTTCAAGTAATACTAGTATTAGAGGATGTGGAGCAATGTACAAAGTCTAGAGAAATACAGGTAATTCTCAAGTACATCACATGAATTAGACTACATTTAAACATGTAAAATGCTCTAAAATATTGGTGAGATCACCAGGATTCACAAATAGAAAGATGAGAAGAATGGTATAATGGTCCAAGTATTTTTTTTTTCCTCCATCATAAATACCTTGTGTAAGATCATTGGGTCAATAAATCAATGTATTTTTCCCATAAATTACAAGAGTCATGGCAAACACCCACACATAAAAGATAGATTAATAAGAGAAAAACAATAACAACTTTAACCAAAGTATTATGTAAACAGGACTCTTGTGTCATGTATTGCTTAATGCTCAAAATGAACACCCAAAGACTCAGGAAATCGGTTTATTTAAATATAAAGTTATGTTCTATCCATAATAAAGAGGAAAAAAACTTAAGAAAGACCATTCATCTGATTCTTCTTGGCTTAAAGTAAAGGCACTTGGAATGAGACTCTCAGGAAGTACTTCCTGGTGAATGATGGCACAGCTAATTTAAGGTCACACTTCAGAGTCCCAGACTGGCCTAAGACAGCGCAGCCGACTCCTCTATCCTCCTTGATCCCGACCACAATCGTCCAGCCCCAGGGACCTCCCAAGACAGCGAGACCCATGCCAGCAGCCTACTAGATCCTGCCCATGCCGCCCAGCCAAAGACCGGCCTCAGACAGCAGCTGAATCCAGTGGTCTCCTGGATCCTGCCCCAAGCTCTCCCAGTGAGTGGGAATTTGCACGACTCACCAGGCTTCCCAGATCAGTAAGAGTGTGGTGAGTCTGAGGGAGAGCCATTGGCTTCTTCCTACAAGTGCTACCCGGATCCCTGTCCCCAAGCCCTCCAAGCCAGTGACTGGCCTGAAACCTCAGGACCCACTCACCAACACCTTCCCAGATCCCTTGCCCTAAAGCCCGCTGAACGAGTGGAAATTTCCCCGATTCTCTGGGCATCAAAGTTCAGTGAGTGTAGAAATCCAGGCCCGCCATGCCCGAGAGATATTTCCCAGGGATTCCCTGCTCCCCTACCCCCTGTGGCCTGGTGACAGCTCCAGGCACACTGTGCCAGAGAAACATTTCCAGGTGATTACCAGTCCCACCCCACAGCCCCAGACCCAGTGCAGGTCGGCCTGGAGTGAGAACTCCAAGACTGCCACACCGGAGGGACATTTCTCAGCAATCCTCGGTACCACGCCATGGACTGAAACCCAGCACAGCCTGGCCTGTGAGGGAGGACTCCAGGCCCACTGCACCAGAGGGACCTTTCCCAGCCTTCTGGGGTTACGGCCCGTAGACCCGGACCTACCACAGGCTGGCCGACCCAGTACAGGCTACTCAGTGAATAAAATCATCCACTATCATTCTGTGAGCCCAGAAGACTCACCAAAGCCCAGGCCAGCCCACCTGGGGAACGACCTGCCTGACACAGGAGGGCTGACAGCAGGAACCAACACAGGGGAACCAAAGGAGCTGCAGCAAAAAAGGAACTGAACACAACAGCTAGATCCAGGATAGGCACACCTGGAAAATCTCAAACTTAAGAGACTGGCACCTGAATCTCAAAACAAGCTAAGGTTATAGCTGCACCAAAGCTCTACACCAAAGGACAAAGGTCAGTGCTATACAAAATGACAAAGACAAGGGGAAAAATGCAATCCCAGACCTTGAGTCCATCAGGAAGGGCAGAGGACACTAGCACAGCTGCAATGAATGAACTAACAAATACAGCAGCAAAGGGACAACAGCAGAAAGCTATAGAGGAAATAAATCGAGAAGTAATTCCTCAAATTAAAAAAGAAATATCTGAATACATAGTATCTGAAATAAAGAATGAATTCCAGAAACATTGGGTGGAAAAACTATGCTCACCCAGAAAAAATGCAGGGAGCACTATTGCAGCTGATATATATGAATTAACACCATCTGAAGCAAAGAAACAACAGCAGAAAGATCAAGAGGAGCTCAAAGCAGAAATAAGTTCTGAAATCAAAAAATAACTTTTTAAAGTCATAGGATCTAAAATATAGAAACAAATCTGGAAATATACAGAGGAAAACCAAATTTGAAGAAACACAACAGAAAAAGAATTCGTAACTACCTCTAAAGAAGACATGGATAAAAAAATGGAGGAGATCAGAAATATGATGGATTCCTTGAATGAGGAATACAGAAAAGAAATAGAACACAAGAACAACAGTCAAACAGATATAGAAAAATTAAAATATCAATCACAAGTCTACAATACCATAAGAGTGAAAGTGAAGACAGAGTTTCAGATCCTGAAGATGCCAGAGCAGCTAGTGAAAAGGTGAGAAAGGATCTCTTCAAAACAATGAGAATGCAGGAAAAAAATAATCCATCACCTGCAAGATGATGCCAGGATGAACAATGTGAAAATAATTGGTATCAATGAGAATGAAGGAGTCAATACAAATGACATAAAAAGAATTTGGGGAGAAATAATTGCAGAAAACCTCCCAAATATGAGGAAACAATCCAACATTCAGGTCACTGAAGCATACAGAACACCAAAAACCTCAACCCAAGTAGAAACACACCGAGACATATAATAGGTAAGATCGCAGAAATCCAACACAAAAATAATATACTGAAAGCTGCTAGAGAGAAGAAGGAGCTCACATTCAAAGGAAAACCCATCAGAATTACAGCTGACTTCTCTACACAAACAATGAAGGCAAGGAGAGCATGGAGCAGAGTTCTTCAAGTCCTACACAAAAACAAATTCCAGCACAGACTATTATACCCTGCAAAACTCTCAAGTTTGATGGAGAAGTGAAATACTTCCACGACAAAGAACAACTAAAGAATTTCATGATGACAAAACCATCCCTTTACAGGCTGCTGAAAGATGTTCTAGAGAGAGACCACAATGACCAGAACTCCATGAGAATGGAAGGAACCCACTAAATAGGGCAGACAATTTAACACAGGTAACAAAGGAGTAAACAATACCAGGTAAATATCATGACAAACATAAGTCAGCACATTTCAATTATAACCATCAATGTAAACGGACTCAATTCTCCAATTAAGAGAAATAGACTGGCACAGTGGATTAGGAAACAAAAGCCAAAAATATGCTATATACAAGAAACACACTTAACTCAAAAGGACATTCATAGGCCCAAAGTCAAAGGATGGAAAACAATACTACATGCCCCAGCACCTCAGAAAAAAGCAGGAATAGCAATTCTGTTCTCATATAATCTCAACTTCAAACCAAGAATGATCAAATGACACAAAGAAGGATACTATATATTGGTCAGGGGAAAAATTCAAGAGCAAGAAGTAACACTCAAACATCTATGCACCAAACACAGGAGCACCCAATTATGTAAGGTAAATCTTAAGGGACATGAAAAACTTAATGTCTAAGAACACAATCTTAACAAGAGACCTTAACGCACCCTTATCTCAAAAAAATAGGTCAACCAGACAAAAAATCAGCAAGGAAGTAGTAGAACTGAACCAAAGCTTGGAATAAATGGACCTGGTGGACATATACAGAGTGTTCCACCCAACCACAGCTGAATACACATTTTTCTCAGCTGCACACGGGTCATTTGCCAAAGTAGACCACATAATAGTCCAGAGGTCATGCCTAAATATATGCAAGAAAATAGAAATTATCCAATGCATATTATCTGACCACAATGCAATGAAACTGGAAATAAATGACAAAAGAAACCAGAAAAACCCATTAAATTCATGGAAACTAAACAACACCCTACTCAGCAATGAATAGGTTGCAGAAGAAATTCAATAAGATGTTCAACAATATCTACAATTTAATGAAAAATGAACTACAACTTACTGGATTTTATGGGATGCGATGAAAGCAGTTCTTTTTTTTTTTTTTTTGTCTTTTTGAGATAGGGTCTCACTATGCAGTTCAGGCTGGCCTTAAGCTCACTTTGTAGCTCAGGCTGGTCTCGAACTCACAACAATCCTCCTGCCTCAGCCTCCCGCGGGCTGGGATTACAGGCCTGTGCCACCATGCCCGGCTGATGAAAGCAGTTCTTACAGGGAAAATAATAGCTATGAACTCACACATTAGGAAAACAGAAAGGGACAAATTAGGACCCTAATGTTGCACCTCCGACAACTAGAAAAAGAAGAGCAAACAAAACCCAGAGCACAAAGACGGGAAGAAATCATAAAGATTAGAGCAGAAATTAACTCAATTGAGATGAAAAAAGCAGTTCAAAGAATCCACAAATCAAGAAGTTAATTCTTTGAAAAACTAAATAAAGTTGATAAGCCTCTTGCCTACCTCATCAAAAAGAGGCAAAAGAAAATTCAAGTACAAACGATAAGGAATGAAAAGGGTGAAATCACCACAGACTCAGCGGAAATTCAGAACATTATCAATAGTTACTTCGGGAATCTTTATGCTCACAGAATAGAAGACACAGAAGAAATGGACAGATTCCTCGAAAGGTACAAATTACCAAAACTGAATCAAGAAGATATAACAACTCTCAATAACCCCATAACAGCCAACGAAATACGAACATAATAAAAAGCCTACCGACAAAGAAAAGTCCAGGTCCTCATGGATTCACAGCTGAATTCTACAACAAATTTATGGAAGATATAATTCTCACACTACAAACTCTTCAATGAAGTTGAAAAGGAAAAAGTCCTCCCGAAATCATTTCTGGAGGCAAGTATAATACTGATTCCAAAACCAGGGAAAGACGCAACCAAAAAGGAGAACTACAGGCCAATCTCCCTCATGAACATATATGCAAAAATACTCAACAAAATCCTGGCAAATAGAATACAGCTAATCATCAAGAAGATCATACACCATGATCAGGTAGGATTCATCCCAGGGATGCAAAGATGGTTCAATAATTGAAAATGTATAAATATAATACATAATATTAATAGACTGAAATCTAAAAACCACATGATTATCTCAATTGATGCAGAAAAAGCCTTTGACAAAGTCCAACACTCATTCATTTTCAAGGTCCTACAAAAAATTGGAATAGATGGACTCCATCTGAACTTGACAAAAGCGATCTATGACAACCCAAAAGCTCATATAATCCCAAATGGGGAAACACTGAAATCTTTTACTCTTAAATCAGGTACAAGACAAGGATGTCCTCTATCACCCCCCCTTTTCAACATAGTCTTAGAATCCTTAGCAACAACCATTAGAAAAGACGGAGAAATAAAGGGAATAAGAATAGGTAAAGAAGAAGTTAAATTATCACTATTTGCAGAAGACATGATACTTTCCTTAGAAGACCCCAAAAATTCAACCAAGAAACTACTAGAACTGATAGGGAAATTCAGTAGCATAGCGGGATACAAAATCAATACTCAAGAGGCAATAGCATTCCTCTACACAGATAACAAACACACTGAAAGGGAAACCATAGAAACAATACCTTTTACAATAGCACCGAGGAAAAAGAAATACCTTGGGATTCACTTAACCAAGGAAGTCAAAGATCTTTTCACAGAAAATTACAACACCCTAAGCAAAGAGATTATGAGGACTTCAGAAAATGGAAAGATATTCCCTGGTCCTGGATAGGAAAAATCAACATAGTGAAGATGGCCATACTCCCAAAATTGCTATACAGATTTAATGCAATCCCTATCAAACTGCCAACAACATACCTCCCAGACATAGAGAAATCAATCCTAAAATTTATTTGGAACCACAAACGACCTAGAATAGCAAAGGCAGTCTTGGCCAATAAAGACAAGGCAGGAGGCAGCACAATTCCTGACTTGAAATTATACTACAAAGCCACTGTGATAAAATCAAAATGGTATTGGCAACAAAATAGACCTGAGGATCCATGGAATAGATTAGAAGACGTAGAGGCATCTATGAAAACACTCCGCTATCTTATCTTTGACAAAGGAGCTATACAAGCTCACTGGAAGAAAGATAGCCTTTTTAACAAATGGTGCTGGAAAACACTGCTTTCTACATGCCGAAAACTAAAACTTGACCAGCTCTATTGCCATGCAGGTAGTTAAAGTCAAAATGGATTAAAGATCTAAACATTCAAACAGAAACACTCACTCTCCTGGAAGAGAAAGTAGGAGGAACTCTTGAAGACATAGGGGTAGGTAAAGAGTTCATGAACAAATATATATTCACATGGGAAGCGCTTGAAAGAATCAACAACTGGGATCAACTCTTAAGGAGCTTCTGCATGTCAAAAGAAATTATCAACAGATTGAAAAGACAACCCACAAACTTTGAAAAAATCCTAACTAATAAGCAATCAGACAGAGGACTACTGTCTAGAATACATAAAGAACAAAGGTAAAAAAGGGCTCTCAAATTAAAAGACCTAATTCAGAAATAGGCATCTGAGATGAATACATACTTCTCAGAGGTCGAAATTAAAGAAGCAAATAAATATATGAAAAAATGCTCCACATCGCTAGTCATCCATGTAATGCAAATAAAAACAACACTGAGATATCATCTCACTCCAGAAAGAATGGCTATCATAAGGAAATCAACCAACAACAAATGTTGGAGAGGTTGTTGGTTAAAGGGAACACTTCTCCATTGCTGGTGGTCAGTGTGGATACTCCTCAAAACAGTAGGACTAGAAATCCCATTCAAGCTGGCTATCCTCCTACTGGGAATTTTCCCAAAGGATCTGGAAACATTGTATCATAGAGATATATGTGTACCTATGGTTATAGCAGCACAATATGTGATAGCAAAATCTTGGAAACAACCAAGATGTCTATCACATGAGGACTGGTTGAAAAAGATGTGGTATTTCTATATAATGGAGTATTACTCAACTATTAAGAATGATAAGTTTGAAGCATTTATACTGAAGTGGATGCCACTTGAACATATACTCATAAGTGAAATAAACCAGACACACATGTGTAAATATCATATAGTCTCCCTAGTATAACAAGCGAAAAGCAGAAATACAAAAGAAAACGTACAACAACTAAAATCAGTTGAGTCAGATAAGTCAAAGTGAATGGCATATGCTGCAGGATACTAATCAGCTTTTCTTCTGGATGGTTAACAACCTAAGTTCACAAGTCAGAGTTGGAGAAATAGAAGAGCCACAAGGCCAGCCAACATTTTGGCCCTAGCCTTTCAAGGTCAGTGAAGACTCAGGACATAGGAGAACCTGTACTGCAACATCATGAAACTCAGGTGAGCTCC
>PVKA01001310.1:0-26229 GCA_004027165.1 Ctenomys sociabilis | reverse complement strand
AGAAGTTCTATAGTGTGCCTAGGGAAAGTCATATGAAGAGAAAACTTTCTTTCAAGCTCTCACAGAGAGCAAACTGGTCAAGCATTGGCAGTGACTCATCCACATGGATGACACAGACAAAGGAACTACAGAATAATGTACAGGACTACAAGATAAACCCTGGGAGGACTTCACTGACCACATAAGAAATATAAAGTTCATGTGTTGGTATATACGTCTTGATCTATCTAGGTCTGAACCATCCAGCAGAAAAGTATAAAAATAAAGTATACATCGTGGGGCCATAATATTAAGCTGAGCTGTAAATGGCTATGGTTGACAACTTCTTTGAATAACTCACTAATGTTGTTGAATGCTGGACTGTGTTGGCTTGTGGTGTCGAGTTCAAGCACCTAAGTTAGTTGAATGACAATGGAGTCCCCATCTTTGACAGGTGTAGAAAAAGGAAGGGGTATAGAAAGAAAAAAATCATGATGTGTGTGTATAGACAGTACAGTTTGGATAGATAACGCTGTGCTTCTACATAATCCTATGAGAGGCAAGACCTGCACTAATGGTGGTTGGACAGGATATTATGTCGGCTTCTAGTACTATGGTCATCCACTAGGAAAATAATTATTGAATTTTTGATATAATTCAGGTATAAAAAGTAAGATAAGTAAGCAGATACACACTTAATTTACTGATAAGAAACATCTGCTAAAATAATATCTGTAAATATAATATCATGTATGCACCTTGTACAATTCCAAAACATTATGAAAACAGTTTACAGTGTATTAATTTATTGAATCTGTCTTGTTAAGTTGTCTTGAAACTGTCTGATTGATATTTGTACTTCAATAAAATAAAAAATAAATTAAAGAAAAAAGGTCATACTTCAGGGCAGAGAGCTGACAGAAGGTCATTGAGACAACTTGGCAAGGGCTTGCCTCTGATGTTTCCTCAGTATGATGGGCTAGCATGTTCTGAGGCCCATACACAATGAAAACAATGTTAATAATAACTGCCATTTATTAAGTCCTCATTAATAATAACTGCCATTTATTAAGTCCTCACTGATAGCAAGGTCATACTCACGTCAGCGCTTTCAGTGTTTCATTCATTGCTTACTCATCTGTAGATGAGTTATTGGTTTTAAAATAAAGACATTGAGACATCAACACATAAAGCAACTTATTTCACATCACACACCCTCTGGCATAGAAGCCCATCTCTCAGGCCTTACAGACTGGCTGTCACACTGAAGTAGGCCACGTGTCCCTGCAGAGAGTATTGGCAGTGCAAGGACTGAACCTCACAGAGGCAACCAATTTAGGCCACAGGTAAGAAGAATAACAGGCCAGAGATGCAAACTGAATGCCCACTTTATCAAATGCAAATTGCATGATTTGACCAATGTCCAACAGTGCAACTGAAAAGAAATGCGTAGCACAGTTTTGAGTTCAGACACAAGGTCCTGAGTCTCATCTACTGAGCAGAAATGAGCACACCCTTTTCTGCAAAGGTATCTGATGACTAAGGAGAGGTCCAGAAATAAGACCTTTCAGTGTCCAGTGAATAATCCAGAGAAGACACGTGCGAACCCAAATAGGAAGTCTGTCTGCCTGAATGAAAAGCAAGAATGAGCTGTCACAGCCCTGCTGGGCATTTCCACCACTCCCCCTCCATGCATGCCATTATCCAGTACTATGAGTGAAATCCACGTGTGACAACAGATGATACAGTGGCCTTGCAGAACCAATGCCACTGTGTGTAAAGCCTAGCAGACGGTGTACAGGACAATGCTTACCAAACATGCACAAGACGCTAAGCACTTCAGGAGGAAATGTAATGTGTGCTTTGTTGAGCAAATAAGCATAATGAGGCTGGACAGTCTCTATTGTGCCCAATGCTAAAGATCACACTGCAACAATTAAAGACAAATAACTTGTTTCCTGGATGTTCTGAGAAGCTCTGCCAAGTTGGAAAATTTCAATGCACATTTCTCAAAACAAAAACAGAAAACAAAGAAAGACTCCAGCAGGAATCCTACCAATGAGGTCCATGAAGGAATCAGAACAAGGGAAGGCAGAGATCTATCTCCATTTGCATCTGAAAAATAGTATTCAAAATATGTATAACAAAAATTTTGAGGAAGGTTACCTAATAGACGCTCCCATAAGTCATCATTGTTATGCTATCAGCATTATTGTGTTAGTTTAAGCAAGAAAAGAAATCATATGATACAGTAAGATAATTTTGCATTTCAAAAATTTAAATTAATTTTCCCATAAGGTTTAGCTATTTTAAGGCCTCAATTGAAAGAACAGAACATGGCATAGAAGCTTCAAAAATCTTTGCTTTGCCACTACTCTATATTGAGATTTTCAGGATGCCTTGCACATTTTTAAATAAAAATCTCTTTTATCCTGTAGCACAATTGAATTTTACTCTTTGATTGTTTTTTAAAAGAATTCATTTTAAGATTCACATATATTCAACGAATATTTATCAAAAGCCTATAAAATTCCAGGCAGTTTTCTGTGATGTCTCAGAAGACATAAATACATGTTAGATGCAGATAGTCTGAAACTCAAAGAAAACTCACTGGCAAACAACAAAGGTAAAAGCAAACATTTACAACTATAATGCCAAACAGCCCAAGGAAATGGTGACTGATTGACAGAAATAAAGTACTGAAGAGAAATTCCATTTCAATTTGGCTTCAGAATTCTTAAGGGAACTTGTAAACCCTTGAGTTCAAAGAACTTCAGGTCAGGAGGGTTCCTTGTTTTAAAGGTCTTTTGTTCAGAATGGAAATTTTTTGATGTAACAAGAAATTGGCCACCAGGAGCCTCCTTGGCTCAATCCGCAGGGTAATGAAATAAGCCAGCAGTAAACTATTTACTTTAAGCCACTCTGAAGCATTTCTACTCCATGTTACCACTGCACAGGGCCACAGCATCTACGTGTGCTCATGTGAAGAGAGGACCTATTTTTATAGGTTTGTATTGTCCATTAAGGGATATAAAGGATACTTCAGCTACAATATAATTTTAAAAGTGAAAAAGGTGTACAGATGAGACAAAAGTCCACCTCTATCATGGTTAGCCTTTGAGTGACGAACTCCACAGTGTGGTAGGGGCTGACCCTGACTGCACTGCTGACCCTCACTTAGAAATCTTCAGTTTCACACTTTGCTCATGAAACACATCTGTAGTTTGGGTTTCACTTGCAAATTAAAATCATCTGTCAGGACCTCTGGGATAGCTTTAAATGTCCTGAAACTTGTTTGCATTCATGTGCCTGGGCCTATGTCAACTTCCCTCACAGCAACCAATGGCATGTGGTTATTTTCATTTATACAACATACCTCAGTCTTGTGAAAATGTCATATTTTCATGTTTCATAGTATACTGCTTAATTTAACATCCTTAAAATTGCCTTGTTGATTCATTAATTTAATATATTTCATTGGATACACTGTAAACTTTGTAGAGAAAATGACTTGCTTAACTTTGGATCATTTTCATTTTTTCTCTGACCATCTAATGGTTAATCAGTAACTATTTTGTGAGGAGGACAAATGCTTGATGATTAGGGTGTCTTCTGAGTTGGCAACTGACAGGTGCTCTTAAATTTTGGCTTGTTATAGTCGATAAAGGAAGGGTAGCTCTGTATTACCCTTCCTAAGTATTTTTAGTTGACTGCTACCTGAATTACACAGGGTCATCTTAGATCTAACTGATAAAACCTAGAATAACTCCTTTAAATAAAACTCAAAGATTGTCAATACAAACTGGAAGTATGAGTGTTTAGTTGACTAGAGATAAAACTCAGTCTTGTCTTCAACATGTAGCATAAGAATAACTATTTGATAAAGTTGAAATTTCAGCAATGTCCAGTGGTGGACTGGGCTTTCATAATATTTGTCACTTAGTAGCTTCTTAATAACTACTGTTTAATAAATTATTAAATATTTTCTGTCTCATAGAAACCTTCCTATCTAATGGTATGATGGACTGTGCCCTGCATTTCTGGACCTGCAAAACATTACCTTAACTTTACAGACATGCTTAATTTCAAAGTTAAGACTTTGAAATGAGAAATTATTTCAGACTATTCAAGAGACCACAGCTAATTATTTATGTTGAAAATCATAGAACTTCTCTCAAAGAGACATATGCCAAAAAGGAGACAGAGGTATGACATGAAGACAAGATCTGCTCTTGCTGGCTCTAAAACCTGAGGAAGTGGGGTGGGGGGCAAGCATGTGGACAATACCTGAGACTGGAACAAGGAGCAAATTCTCCCTTATATCTCCAGAAAAGTCACAGGCTTGCTGACACCTAGATTTTAGCTCAGTCAAAGCAGACCCAAGCAGGACACACAGCCTGCAGAACCATAAGACGTATGACTGAAAGCTCAACACAGGAGAGACAAACCATTGGCAAAGGAAACAGTAGGTTCTCATAAGCTAGAAAAAAATAAAGGAAGAGGTGTACCTTAGCTACTTTTCTAATTTCTGAGACAAAATACCTGACACCAAGAGTTAGGAAAGTTAGCTCACAGGTTGTAGAGGTTTCAGGTCATAGTTGTCTAGCTCTGAGACAGAGGGGCATGGCAGAGGAGGAAGGTATGGCATGGTAGGAAGAGCCAGTGAATGGAAAGCAGCCAAGCAGAAGGCTTCCTGCTGTCCCTGTGTATTCCATCCAGCACATTGCCATGTGCACGGTGTCACCCACTCCCAGAGGGGGGCAACCTTCATCCCAGCATCACCCTTAATCCCATCCTGCTGTTAATCACACCCCAAACCAGCCACCTTCAAAACTCCCCCCATGTGACCACATGAGGCTTTGGGGAATATCTAGGTGCAAGCCCTAACAAAACATCTTTTTCTAAGTACTTGACATCCAAAAGAAAAGACAGGACCTACACAAGATCCAATTAAATTCATGAAATCATTCATTATATTATTACATATATAATCTCAAAAAAGGAAAGAAATAACATTGACTCAAAATGTTAGTGAAGCTTATAAAGTAAGAAAGCTTGAGATGGGTTTTGAAGATTGTGTAGAAAGGTAATGGAGCAAAGCTATGGAGAGACCTTTTAATTACGGCTCCTAATAAGATCCTGGCTCTTGTTATAAATGAGAGGACAAGACAGCTTTGCAGAGAATGGTGACTTCATTATGGCAAGGAAGAAGGAACCAGAAAAAGTATTGAGGCATTAAAGTTTTATAACATTTGGGAAATTACCTTAATGAAAATATATTATAAATAAAAATATATTGCAGTTTACATCTTCACTACATACTAAAGTTAGAAAATATGGCTTCCGATTTGGTTGATCTTTTCAAATTCGTATCAAAACATACTTTCCAAAAATGTGAACTTTGGCACAGATGCCAAATAACAACAATGCACCTAGTTCTGTCTAAATCTAGGAAGATGAGCACCAAAGTTAAAGGAGGAAATATGTGCCTATTTAAGCAACATTAGACAACCTTGGAGAAAAATCTGAATGACTCAAGGAACCAATGTAATTAAAAAGAAATGTTGATATTAAACCTACAAAATATAAATCATTCTTTTGCTTCCTAGGATGATTCTTCAAGTCATCTGGCATTTTACTTTCTTCTTCAGGAAGAAAAATATAAGCCGGGCGTGGTGGTGCATGCCTGTAATCCCAGCACTTGGGAGGCTGAGGCAGGAGGATTGTTGTGAGTTCGAGACCAGCCTGAGCTACAAAGTGAGCTTAAAGCCAGCCTGAACTGCATAGCGAGACCCTGTCTCAAAAAGACAAAAAAAAAAAAAAATAGCTGGCATATGAATTTTGGACCTCCCACCAATAAAATTGTTCAGCTTTTATCAAGGGTGCCCACTAATCCCTCCTGTCCTATATACTTCCAGTAAACATTTTTCTATGCTCAGATATTACGTACACAATGAAATACAGCTAAGCCTCCTGTAAGGCTCCTGGTGCCCTCTGCCTGCTTGCTTGCCCCCTCACCTGGACACACAGCAATCCTCATTTTGGGTCCAGTCCTCAACTTTCTGGACTCAGGCTCTGCCCTCATCCTCTCAATGACACTGCTCTTAACAAAGGTCCTTGGGCCTCAGTGTTTCCTGGGAGTCCTCCCATTGCCTATTCAAGTATAGGGCACAGCAAGAGGCTTAGATATCTGCTTACATTTGCCACTTTCTGCTCTCCAACTCTGATTTCTGTTTCTCAGAGGGTAGCCCTTCTTCCCAGAAACAATGTCACCCAGTTATCTGGTTGGGTCTCTGTATACTCCAGATTACTTCATGTGCAAGCATAGGAAACTTGCCTTACTCCCCTCTGTACGTCAAGGTGCAGAGGTCTGGCCAAGGTCTACAGATATTAAGCAATGTTAATTGAATCATTTTCTGCTAAATAGTATTAGCAAACAACCTTCTCATCTTATCAAAATTTCTGTGGCCACATTCTTCAATGCCTTTCTTTATTCACCTTTGTCCCCCTCCTTCCCATCCCAGGGACAATATTTCTTTCATAGCTGCCCCAGTGTGATTTGGTTCTCAGTCGTATTTGTTATTCTCTGTCTCTGTCTCTGTCTCTGTCTCTGTCTCTCCTCTCTCTCTCTCTCTCTCTCTCTCTCTCTCTCTCTCTCTCTCTCTCTCTCTCTCTCTCTTTCTCTCTCTCTCTCTCTTCCATGTGGTCTTATTTGCTCCTATAGTTACAATTACTGCAAGTTTAAAATCTGTCTCCTCCCTAGACCTCCCTCTGAATTCTGAATGAATATTTCAGGTGGTCTATTGATAATACTGCATAAAGATCTCTACAAGTGAACAGTGCTTCTCCCCACTCTTGTGCATGTTCACAGGGGCTGCAGTTTATGCTTTTATTCCTTGCCATCCCCCACTCATTTAGTCCTTCTTGACCTTCAGCCATGAAATGTTTACAATTCTACATCCTCACTGGCTTTCCATTTATACCATTTTTCTGTTCTGCTGCTGAAATAGCTACACCTCAGTCCCTTTTTATTTCTTACCTGGATTTCAGGACACAGACTTCCAATTAATTATTTGTCCATGTGCCAAACCACTAGTTAACTAACCATCTTGGGTTTAGAAGAACACAGATGGTCTTCACGGTGTCTTCCGTGCCTTCAGATAAAGAAAAAATGGAAGTGTATTTTTAACAAAGCTCACAAATGCCGAATAGGATCTAATAAGCATGACTTTTGTATACATTTTGTAGGCAGAACCAGATGGGCATAGGATGCTGAGAAATGTACCCCTGCTGGACAGAGCATCCACAGGACTCTTCACTCAGATAGGAGAATAGCAACTTCAGAAAATAGCTCATAGCTAATATTGCTACCACACCCTGATAGATTATTATTCTTGGAAAAGGAACACTATTTTCATGACCTAGCAAAGGGACAATGACATTCTACAGCTGATTTAAAATAGCTCAGTGATTGATCAACAAATATTTGAAATCTGAAAATTCAAAATTTATAATTTGCTTCTATTTCTGGAGATTTTCTCAAATTATTATTAACAGTGAAAAATTTTACAGACTAATACTGAATATTCCACTACCTGAAAAAAATGAAGATAAATCTAAGAAGCACTACAGGTAATAAATAGGGAATAGACATCAATAAACAGAAACACATTTTGAAAAGTAAAAATCAATATTATGAAATAGATTAGAAGAAAAGTTCCAAAAATATTCTCCACAAGAATTGCTGTATTATTTTAAGCAGTACATTCATAAGGGCCCTAGGTTTAATCTTGATAAGCAAATAAAGCTGACTTTCATTTTTAATTTTGAGCTGATTTTTGGTTAGATCATTCTTAATCATCTCTATTTGTTATTTGAAGACATAGTATTTCTAAAATAAATTCTCAAAAATAAAGCAGAAAAATAAATATCAGCACTTCACCTAGTGAAAAACATACTAAACAACATTCTAATTAATTTTAGAAGTACTTAGAAATGAATTATTTTCTACTTTCAGGTTTTCATGAATAATTCAAATATCACTGTCAAGCGACCTAATTAGTAATTATCCAAACTATTTCTTAGTTATCTGGTTTGAAGCTACCTATGTTGCAACTAGATTTTTTTCAATATAATGATTAACCTCATTTATATTGATTTTGTCTTTGCTGCTTCTGGTAATGGAACAGGCATCTCCTGAGTGCAGAGAGACCTGCGGATTAAGTGTATTAAAGTCTCATTGCCAATTAGATCCACTACTGCTAAGACCTGACAGCATGCACCACACAAGGAGGTATTTTTAAGGCTGCAGAAGTACGTGTCCTACATTCTACTGATGTCACTATCAGCAAAGAGAGGGGACTTAATGGAAAAGTCCCCTCTGGAGAGAACACGGCAAGATGTCAGGTAGAAGGTCCTAGGCAAGGACAAACTGGAAGGTGTCCAAAGGATTGTGGGGCCGCTGGTTATGGAAATCTTTTCTCCCCATCACCCGTGATCGCCACAGTACACATTCACCAGCAGCATCAAACTAAAAGGAAAACTCATGCACGAGCACAATGCTGGATCCTGACAACAGGGGCTTTGTTTCCTTTGTATTTCAAATTGCAGTGCAGCTCATGTTGTATAATGACTCTGAACCTAAAAATAACATGCACTCCTCCTTCCAGTCCACAAAAAAAAAAAAAATAAATAAAATAAATAAATAAAAATAAAAAAAAAATTAAGAAAACAAAAACCCCACCAGGTTGTAACACCGGTTCCTCAAAAAAAAAAAAATCTGATCATAAAATCTCCTATCAAGTCTTGGGATGAAACAAAACATTAAAGGCATAATTTTACAATTATGATGAAGAGCATACTTCTTTTTGATCCTAAGTACATCATAAATTCTACAGTGAACATTCAAAGTCATCACAAAGATTCTATCACTTCCTCCTGCTCATTCCCAGACAGAAGATTCAACTGAAATTGTATTACCTTTCTTTCTTACCATTCTCCACTGTGCTATTCTTTCAAAACCGAAAGACATTTTGTTTTAACCTGTAGTGATACAACATAAAGTTTTATTTCATAGTTGCTATTTTTCTGCAATAATAACATTGCCTATCATTGTCATCAATAGCTTCCTCCACTTCTATGCATATATATATATATATATATATATATATATATATATATATATATATATATATATATGCATTCAAATTTCTTTTTATTCTTTATTTTTCCTAGACTTTACTGACAACTGAGAAGAATAAAAGGTGTGATCAGCTTGTGGTCATTTCTTAAGTCTGCCTGCTCAACGTTTTTTTTTTTTACTTCACCATGTTTTCTCCCCGTTTTGTCCTTTCACTTGGATGTATTTATAGAAACTTTTCTGATTTCCTTTGAGTCCCTTAGCTACATTATTTCATTTTGCTTTCTTGCCTCTTGTATTGTGTGCCTGCGTTTCTTGATGGTGAGCTTATATCTACTCCTTTCAATCTCCCCTCTTTTCCATTTCCTATAAAATTCTATTTTGTATTTCAGTGCTTAGAGAAACGCACTCTCACCTACAGATATTTTTTAATCTTCTCTGTATTTTTAACTTGCACTGGAATAGCTGTTTAGCTTCCCATGTTGAGCTCATCTTAAACCTCATTTCTCCCCTTTTTTACTTGCCTCTAGCAATCTGCTGCTGACTTCATTTTGAGTGATTAGTTTCCTCACTATCCTAATAACTCTTCAAGATTATCCACTGCGTATTGTATCAGGGATGCTGGGCAGGTATTTAACAACTATAAAAGATGTAGTGATCTGCAGTGATCTGAAAACAAACAGGATATTTTATGCATACCCCCATGTTGCCCAATAAATTAGTGTATCAGTGACACATTGTCATTGCCTACCAAGCCCCCTTGAGTCACTGAGGCAAGCTGTATCTCCTTCAACAGGGAACACAAAAACTCCAGATGACCTCACTGTGGACAGTTATTGTGCAGTTGGTAGATCTAATGGATGAATTAGTGGCACTTGACTTGTGCCATGGCCAACTTCACCTTGCTTACCTGGGCTCTTCTATACTAAATCCCTCCTGTACTCAACAGCACTTGAAATTTATGTTAACATAACTCTGGCAGCAAAACATTGCTCTGAACTCTCACACTGTATATAATGTGAGTAAATACAGTCCCAGACCCCTAAAAGATGATATGTGAAGAATAGCTTAGCCTGAAAATCAAAGTTCCAAGTAAAAGACCATTTAGTTCAACCTACAAGTAGGCACAGTTTCCAGGCAAAAAGCTATAAAACATCCATGACTAGTTTTGAAAATCAACAAAATAACCTGGGAGCCTGGTAAGTTCTGATAACAAAGATGTGCCTCAAACAGCGCTGCTGTATCTTTTAGAGCTTTCCATAACAAGCACGGCTGAGTCTCACATGCTACAGTTTTGTCACCACTACTGAGATCTCAGACCTCTTTCAGCCCACATAATGATGTGGGATTTTAAGAAACCAGCATGTGCTCTTAAATGAAAGAGCTAAAACCAAGCAATGTAATAGAAGCCTGCCCCCACTCCAGAAAAAGAAAGAAATGCAGAGATACAGAAAGGACATGGTAGCTATAGACTTTCAGAGTCTCCAGACAGCACATTTATGAGTAAGGGCAATATTAGTCAAGTTACAGGACTTCATTTGAGTTGCACTAGTTAAAAACTAAACAAGTACTAGGTTCAGGATTTCTCTTCCAAACACTGTGTCTACTTGAGCCACCCAGTGTTTTAGCTTCTGCCAGGTGACATACTGAAGATCAGTTTCAAAGCAGCTGCAGAATCAATACCAACTGGTGCTCTCCCAGTTATTCTGAATGACTGTTTTCAAAAATAGGAAAATTATTACACTCTAGGCACAGAGACTATAATATCAAGATTAGAATGGCCTTCCTTTCTTGGTGGCCCAGACCTATAATCCCAGGGCTTGGGAGCTGAAAACAGGAGAATCACTGAGAGTCTAATCCGTGTACTGAGACACTATAGGCCCTGTACTAAATATGAAAAAGACAAAAAAAAGTCCTAGATTTTGTTGAACAGGCCAAATATTTCAGCAGATTAAAGCACCTGCTTAGGCAGATATAGTGGTTGGGTTTCGATACCCAGCCTGCTGTGCCGGCCACACCCTCGGGTGCGCTGAGCTGGTGATTGAGACTGAGCGTGGTGGCACACACCTGTAATCCCAGCTCTTTGAGAGGCTGAACCCAGGCGGATCACTACAAATCTAATCTACATAGAGAGACCCTCTAGTCACTGTAGACTCTCACTAAAAAAACACATACATGCACACACAAAAAATTGCCTTCCTTTAAAATACTTTCACCTGAACCATGGTCTGGATAAAAATAACTGAATTTGCAAGTCTTCACATGACCACATAAATTACCTATATATGTAAATATGTATCCATCTCTATGTGTGTTCACATATATATTTTTATATTGTTTTATATAGGTGGTTAGGTAAAAAGCAAAGTATCATGAAGTCTCTCACATAAGGCAGAAAAGAAAAATCAGCTTTTAGAACCTAGAATCCTAACTGGCTGTAAAAGATCACTCTACTCCCACCTACCCTAGAAAAACGGAAAGAATTCTCCATTCACTTCTATAAATAAATGACACATAAACTTAATCATGAATACAGGAAAAAGGACAACTTTTTGTTCCATGAAGAAAGGGTGAGAGTAAAATACCATCAATGTTAAATGGGTTTTTTTCTTCTCTATAGATTTTACATTTTAAACACATATGTCATGACATTTTAATGTAGCAGTTCTGAAATAGAGAAAAAGTACATTGATTTTGTGCCCCAAAGAAAAATAAACAATAGCACTTTCAAAAAAGGTTTTGACTTGAGAGTCCCTTGAGCCATATACAGTGCATTTATCCCCAAACTGAATGATGTCCTCAATGCCTGCACTGGGTTGACCATTCTTTTTGTCTAAATATTCTGGCTTGGTCCTGCCAATGAAGTCACTGTGCTGCCCTCACTGTAATACACTGTGTTCATTAAAAGCTACCATGAATGAAGACTGAAGGAAAGCATACCAGCAAATGCCATATAAACTGATCGATATTGATTGGTAATGAAAGACTGACTCAGATGACATGTATATAGCTATCAAATCCATGATTTTCAGATAATATTTTACAGAGGCTCAAAAATATTTTGAATAGATAGCCAAGTAACGCATCCATTAAATATTTTTGTATCTGAAATTCTTTTCTTTTTCCACTGGCTTTGATAGAAATCAATTCTGTGATGATTACAATAGGCCTTAAAGTAAATGTTTAAGAGGTTTAAAAAAATGTATAGTCTACCTTTGGTTTATGTGAAAGCTATTAAATGATTATTTTAATTATTAGATTGAAAAGAAATTATTTCAGTTTTATTGGCTTAAAATAGTATTATTTGAATTTTCTGAATTGATAAATGTAGAAATTGAATTATAATGGTCATATATTAAGAAAAAATCCCTCTACAACACCATACAATACATGCACACATGAGTCTCATTAAAATATTCTTCTTAGGCTGTGTAGTACAAGACTTTGCTAAAATGCCACTAGATATGCCACTATCATTGTGATAATCTCACTATAAACTCTTCTTAATGGAACTTTCATTGTAGGTGGGCATATTTGTAAGCATTTACAACACACACATGAAAAAACTGGTTTACTTAAGAAAAATTATTGATTCAACTTTCATTTTGGAAATGGAAAACTCCAACTTACCACTTGATAAAACTCTGCAAATTACATTTTTACTCATTTATTTCTATATTGTGCTGTTTGTATTTTAACAATGGAAAATTCCACTTTACTATTTAAAAACTCACCAATGAAGACACTTTCATCCATTTCTATACTGTTCTCCTTGATCATCTTAGGGTCTTAAAAAAAAATCTCAAGGCAATAGTCTCTTCATTTTCTGGAAAGCACTGAGGAGCTGAGATGGCCAGTTTCCATGGGACACAGGAATAGAAGAGCCAAACCAAAGGAAAGGAATGCCACCCTGCTGTGCAGAAGGAGTTTATTCTGCATCATTCTTCAAATAAATTCCTAATTTACAGTCTCAGCAGTTCTGGGGACAGTGTGGTAGGAGAGGGAAGCCAGTTTGAAGGTCTTGCCTAAACTGCCAGTCCCCTTTTGTGTTAGATTGCAACCACTTGTACGAGTGTGTTCCTTATGAATAGCCATTTCAAAATAAATACAGTGCCCTGAACTGGGGCTGCAGTACCTTCCAAAGGCACTGTGGTTTTTGTTTCCATTTTTATGCGATGCTTTGAGAAAGCTCATGTGGTGATTTGGAAATTCTTATTCTAGGGTACTTCATAGTTCAGTATCCAAGACAATGACAACTTGATTAAGCTGTCATTAGCACTAATCAAAATTATTTTTAATCTATGGCCTTTTTGCAAACAAACTAACTGTTTCAAATTTGTTAGTCTCACACCCTTATTGAGATTCATTTTATATTTTGTGTTCCAAACTATGAACATCTCCAAAGTATCAATAAAAGGTTTGCATTAGTCAAATTCATTTTCAGTACAGTCAAGCTTTCCCTAGAGATCACGTAATTTAATATAAGAAATATTCTGTCTTTCTATTTGGAGACTGAACTTTGACATTTTTCAATAAAATGCTTGTTTAAAGTAATAAAATAGATGGGTACTGCTTTTTTCTTCTGTACCTCAGACAAGCCAGAAAAATAAGAATGAGGCCAAATTATATTTGTCAACACTGTCATCATTACAAGATGTTATATTGGAACTGAACTAAGTTTTTCCACATGAAACAGGGAAAATGTGTGCTACATTCCGTATAATACATATATGTGCTATTCTGCTCCTCTGAGATGCCTACAGAAATGAAAATCAAGGAAGGAAGGAAGAGAAGGAGGGAAGGAGTAAATGAGGGAGGAAAGGGGGTCAGAGGCAACTTTGAGAGCTCAAACCCTCAGAGGACTAAGAGACAGAAAGAAGCAGATTTACAAAGACATCAGTGAGTTTTCAAATGATGGAAACCAGATGTCATGTGTTGTGTCTCATGCAGTTATGGGGTAGACTTCTAGAGTCTGTGATTAGTTCATGATCCAGCGCTGGAATCATGGTGTGAGAGCTACACCTGGCCTGCAACAGATCTGAGTGCAACACAAGGGAAAGAGACTTGCTCTCATTGCCACCACTGCCACTGCTCCTCCATTTTGCTTTTTGCTGTTTTCCACTGTCATGAATGGCTTCCCTCTGCACTGTGCCACTCTGCCTTGAATCCATCTGAGTATGAACTGAAACCTCTACTAACCATGAGCTAAATAAACCTTTCCTTCCTTAATGTTGGGTGTCAACTATTTTGTCCCAGTAACAAAGAATGATGGAGATACCAGATGAAAAGGATGCAACTAGTTATTAAAATAGAAAAGCAACAAAGAGAAAGTACAGAAGGGCTGCATCAGCAAGAAGTAGCAGCAAGCAGAAGCAGCCTACTTTCTGTGCCTTTATGTTCCATCCAGGATTGATTGGTGCCATCCACATCTATAGTGGGGCTTTCATTATCTACATCTGGAACTATACTAAACCAATTTAGTTACCACACACCTTGAATTCCAGTATACCACCCAGATAAAGCATCACACACCCATAACCCTTCCGTCTCCCAAAAGCCCCACCTATGAGAACATGCAGTTTTGTGGGACATCCAGATACAAGCCATAACAGCCATCCACAAGATTATACTTCAGTATACCCAGAGGAATTGAAAAAATGAAACACTAGACAGGACTGAGATGTCAGCAACAGTTAAGAACAGGATGATGGATTAATAATGAGGCAAAGAATTCCTTACATATGAAAAATTGGGGTAACACCTATGTACTCTGGGCCTTGATGGCCAGTTTGTGCTGAATAGGCATAATGTTCCCTAGAGAAAGAATCTAGCCCAAAGAAAATATGCAGAAAAGGAAAATTGGACACCCTGACAAAATAGCTAAGTCTTCCTAATCATCTTCCATGAAAGCTCAACACTAAACAAATTCTGCCCATGTACAATTTCTATCTTTTAGTGCTTCAAACTTAATAAGAAAATACAGTGAAGATTTATCAAGTAATTGAGAAAATCAGTCAGACTAAGTGTGAGAAACTCATAAGTTAAACAGAAAAAATAAAGGAAAGAAATAGATGTTGGAAGTATGAGTCAAGTGCAAAATGTGTTTATATAAAATTCACAAAAAATAAACATATGGTTCTATGAAAAACAAATGGCTTTCACCCAGAAAAACACAACTAGAGAAAAGAGAGACTACATAGATATGTAAATATGATAGCCAACTCTTCCATTGAAGCATGAAAAGAGAAAGCTGAGAAACATTTCAAAAAGTAGCATGAAATAGAAGAATTAAAAATAAGAAATTAGACAGTTGATCTAGGATGTTCAATTGTTGAACAACAGAAAATTTTTACAGTACAATTTGTCTAATCTGAAAGCATGCATTGCTAAATTAGTTACTACAACCAATGAAGAACAACTCACACCAAAGAACACAGCATGAGGTTTCAGAGATATGGAGGTAAAGAGGTTATCCCTAAAGGTTCCAGAAATTAAAATTATTGTCAGTGTGAACTTAGAAGGTTTGTGTGCCATACAAGGAAGTACACTTAATATAGAAAAAAAAAAAAAAGTGATTTTTAAGATATTTGCTTATTTGTAAGTGTAGGAATCAATGTGGAAATCTCTCTGTGGTTGGATAGAAAATGCCTGAAAAATGCTTATCAGATCTTCTGCAAATCTGGAAGAATCTTGTTATTTTTTTCAATTTAAAAGTTAGGGGAATTCTTGACTAAGAAAAACCTAAGTAGTTCACAAAACACACATGGTTTCATGCCCAAAGCCTCATGTTTTCTTGGGATGCTGCTCCAAGATACTAGGAAAAAACTGGAAAGTCTATGAAGCAAACATAAAATTAAGGGCTGGCCTAACAGCTCATCAGACTAAAGCTTCTGCTTCTGCAGAGCACAGCAACCAGGGTTTGATCCTTGGCTTGTCATGCTGGCCCCTGCCAGCAATTGAGACTGGGTGTGGTGGTACACACCTATAATCCCAGCATTTGGAAGGTTAAAAACAGGAATACCATTACAAGTCCAATAGTGAGACCCTGTAGATCCTGTAAACCCTGTCCTAAATAGAAAAGAAAAGATGGAAAAAGAAAACATGAGAAACAATTTAGTATAACGACACTAAGAAAAGTACTATGTTTAAAACACTAACAATTCTGCTTAAAAATTAATTACATATGGATAAATTGTAGTTAATATTTGCATTCCTATTCATATATCATATTATTTAACTCACTAACCCCACAGTTCTTCTATATAAAGCAAATTGAAATACACATTAAATTGAGAAGCATAGCGAGGATGGGCATCTAAGGTCTTCATTACCAAGGTAAGAGAAGGATAAGATAGGATCAGATCCAAATCCTATTAGTCTCTTTCCTGCCCTTCTATGGACCAGGTTACCTGTCCAAATGGATCACAGCCATGTATCATGATGAAATGATATTTTTAAAAAATATTTAATGTAACTGGAAGCTAACACAGATTTAAAAGTCTTAAAGATTTTTTTATTTAAGAAATAAAATTTAGTTTAAGACTAAAGACTCTTTTTCCTGTGCCCTAGGAATGCTCCAGTGTGTCTGAATCCCTATTATTTAGTGTTTCATTTTAACAATAAGAAAGTATCTCCTTGGAAACACTCTGCAGGAAATGATCATTTTGGTAGTTGACTTGAGCACTTCCATGTACAGCAAACAGACAACTGGACAAATAGTAATTTCCTGTCCAATAGCTTAAGCTAGTTAAATCCATCTGCTAAATCGTGAAACCTTCAATAGCTCCAACTGGGTAGGTCTTGAATTTTTGTTTAAAGAAAACATATTAAACAAATGTTCGCCATGGAGAATTAAAAGTTTGGGCTCATTAAACACACTTGTGTTTTGCAACTTTGACATGGAATCAATGTGCACAGTGTTTGACTCACCCTTGAGTTGAGAACCAGCCCTTACTTTGAGATATCACGTAGTTCCAATCCCCAAGAAGACTGCTGTGCAGATACAACAAGACAGTGCTGTTAAAAGCACTTCCTATAAGGCCTGTCTTAAATGTGTAGTGGAATACTGTTTCTTATCAGTGTTTTAATCATTAGAAGTTTGTATAATGTCATAAATCTAGTCAGAATTCTTTCCATTCTATAAGAGTCTTCTCTCTTTTAAAGGTAATGTATCAGGGCTATTTTTATCTAAACGTCACCAGGGTTGCTCTGAGGTTCCCAAGGCGGAAATAAAGAACCTACCCCACCCTTTTAAAATAAGTTAGTGTGCTCACTGACTTCTGTTTCAGAAAAAAGAATCTTCAGGACATATCAGTAAAAGAGACATGAAAAAGGTTTATCAGAGATTTTAGGGCACACTAACAGGTGGACTGTGGGTGCTCAGAACTGAAGTCAGGTACATTTGAAGGGTGGCTCAATACGAGAGATCTAGGATGTATGCTCTCATTTTCTGTCAGCTCAGACGTGAGACATCTCCCTGCACTTGAAGCTGAGATCTGCTGCCCAACAGTATTCTTGATTCCTGAGAATCCAGCAGAGCAACATTTACAAGTGAAAAGTGTGGGTTCTGAGCTAGTTGTGTCTGCAAGAACTTTAGGAATCTTTTTAGTTCATGAAATGAAAAAAATGTCCTGAAGCTACAGTTAAGGACAATTTCAAAACTTTGGTTTCCCAGTCTCCTTTCTATCTATTTTTTTATTTTTTTATCATTCCTCAGACACAAAGTTAATAAGAAAACATTGATAAATTTTCCTTTTAATTTACCATTTGCTTATCCAAAATATTTTTTTCCTATAGCTGTCAGAAATTCATTAAGATAAGTGAGATAGACACTAGTACATAGTAAGAGAAGGACTGGGCCCTGAAAGAAACTATCACAAAAAGCAGACTCAAAATTGTGGCAGGATGTGAATCTCAAGAGGTCCAGGCCCAGGTGGAAGAAGCAGTCACCAAGTCTGTGAGATAAACAACAGCTTGAGGTCATACTGGGATTGCACCACCTGGTCCCAGATAAGCATCAGGCACAAGGGCGGGTGACTAGAACATCTGGGCCAGCACTCCATTCCCTTTCTAAGAATTTCTTTGATATTTCCATGTACCCTACAGATCAAACATCTGTACTTGTACTGCTATAGTTGGCTGTAGTCTAGACCGTGTTGTACCCATGTTGTGACTTTGCTGACAATGGACCTTGGTGACAATGGATCTTGGTGACAATGGACCCTCTTGGACACCTCCTTGAAATCTAGGAGTTGTTCTCTTTCCCTTTATTTCCAGTAAAACTCTTCCCCCTTTGTTTCTCAACTTTGTTCCTTGATTTGTAACAGGCCAGTGTTTTATTTTCTGTACACTATCAGCAGCAATGTAAGTGGCAAAATTAAGATCAGATCTTAGCAATGCCAACATTACTGTGTCAAAGCTGATAGTCACACAAATTGCTTAAGAGTTTTTACTCAGACATGTGCTTCACCATAGCTTATTTCTTTCATTTCTTCCTTCTTTTCTCCTTTTTTACTGTGTCAATGAATAGTGCCTACAGTCAGGGCAGGACAGAGAGCAATGCTCATTGTGTTACATAAATGGTCAGCTTCCCATGTGACCACATTAAAAGATGCTTCTCAGTCACTAATGGGAAAAAAACCACAATAGGAACCTGGGACTTGCTCCAGGGCAACAATATTTTACAATCTGCCAATTGATTGAAGCCCCACAGCTGCCTTAAATTTGAATAGTGAAAAAGGAAAGAAGAGAGGATTTCATGACAGGTCAAAGGAAAAGGTGCAAGTAGTGGCCTGAAGCGAGGCCAGCGGCACATCCCTCAGAAGAGCGAGGAATTATTCGCACAACCTCAGAACTGTTAAAATTTAATATAGTTTTTGGCTACTTCATGCCATTCTAAAATACATGTTTCAAAAGTTTTTTCAATCTCTCTATAAAAATTTATGTTGTTTGGTCATACTCTATAACACTTTTGAGGACTTTCAGATTCAGAAGATGCCAAACTTATTATTTCAGAGAATTATTTCTAAATGTTTCCCCAAAGAATACATTTCATAACTGATAGTTTGGGATTCAGTTGGTTAAAAAGATATCTATCAGGCCAACCAAATACCTCAGTGAATTAAAGCACATACTTAGGCAGACACAGGGACTGGGAGTTCGATCCCCTGGCCTGCTGTGCCAGCCCCTCCCCTGGGGCCCAATAAAACGTTGATTGACACTGGGCGTGGTGACGCAAATCCATGATCCCAACACTTGGGAAGCTGTAAACAGGAATCACGGGGATCTACACAGTGAGACCCTGAACACCCTCTGCACCCTGTCCTAAATATAAAAAAGAAAAAAGATCAGTAACTTTGTTATACTATTTCCTCTTCTTTAAACTATAGAACTTCTAGAAGTTTTTAATGTGCATTGAAATTATAAATTTCAGTGGTACAACTGCCTTATTTTCCAGGCTTTTTTAACCAGAGAATTTTTAAGTAGTGCACTTCCCAAATGGTCCTGGTAAACAAGTAAGAAAAATGTTAATGTGACCTACAGTATAAAGTGTCCTGGAGCCCAAACACAGAAGTCAGTTTTCTCAGTAACAAACAATGCTTAACAATAGCACTAGGAGTGCATGTCATCTCTTTAATTCCTAGTATAGAATACTTCCACTCCAAACATTATATACAATAATACCTCAGTTCATGAATACCTCTGTTTGCAAATAATTCTATTCAGCCGGGCGTGGTGGCGCATGCCTGTAATCCCAGCACTGGGGAGGCTGAGGCAGGAGGATTGTTGTGAGTTCGAGACCAGCCTGAGCTACAAAGTGAGCTTAAGGCCAGCTTGAATTGCACAGTGAGACCCTGTCTCAAAAAGACAAAAATAATAATAATAATAATAATAATAATAATAATAATAATAATTCTATTCACCAACAACACCACAGGGCAAAATTTTGTTTCCTTTGGCAAGCCCTGCATCGAGAGGCAAACAGACACAGCTGTCCTCCCCATACAAACACAAATGCAACTGTCTTTGTTAAAATCATAAAGCATATTAAGTTTGTAAACTGAGACACAACTGTACTTTTTGTGAGAAAGAATGTAGTTTAATTTAGGAAAATTATGCATTCTACATGTGCTAAATCAGGCTGTATGTCAAAGATTTAGTATTTTATGAAATGAATGCAAATGTCCTGGATGAAATATCAGAGATTTGATGATCAATTTGAGTGCCTTCAATTTACAATGGAAAAAATTAGATTCCGTGCTTTTTCACACAGCATAGGGGTATTATGAAAACTACATATAAAATAGGATTAGAAGTACTTCTGGGCTGGGAAGATAGCTCAGTAGAATAAGCACTTGCTTGACAACTGAATTCAATCCCCAGTATCCCCCAAAAAACAAGTACTTCTACCCCATGAAATGGTGTGCATATTATTTGAATAAACATATTTAAGGTTATATTAGCTGTTTTTTTGGGGGGCTGGGGGTTAGAGTCTACAGAGTATGGAGGGTCTCACTGCTAGACCGACTCATAGTGATCTGCCTATTTAAGCCTCTCAAGAGTTGGGAATACAGGAGCACACCACTTTCACCTTGCCCAGTCTCAATTGCCATCTCAGTGCACCCAGGGGGCGGGGTTGGCACAGCAGGCCCAGGGATCAAACCCCCAGCTCCTGTGCCTGCTTACAAGTGCTTTAATCTGCTGAGCTTTTTGGCCAGCCCTGTGCATGTTACTTTTCAGGACTTAATTTTGCCAACTTAGCTTTGACATTTTAATTTATTTCCTTATCCCTATTGTCTGAGGATGTTCAGGGAAGAGCTCTCACTAGTCTTAAACAAGGAATAAATTGTTAATAATTTTATACCATTCACTCCCACAACAGGAAAAGTCTGTGTGTGTGTGTGTGTGTGTGTGTGTGTGTGAGAGAGAGAGAGAGAGAGAGAGAGATCATGACTGCTAACCATGATATGCCAACTCAGATGGATCAGTAAATGCCTAGGAGGTTCATACAGGACAGTTCTGGCAAGGATGTGAGGATTTGTAGAGATGACTGCAGTGCACACAGGAGGCACCCACCAATATATTCAAAAACTATACAGAATAAAGGGACAAAGAAGGAGCTATGCCCACTTACAAGAGTTCCAGCCTACTTGAGAGGTTTTTTCCTTTGTGGTCATCACCTTTGGACATCAGTCTTGATTTTCAGTTCTTTAAGACTGCTCACAACAGTGACTCTCTGGTGAGTTTCCAGGCCTTCAACCTTGGACTTCCTCCATCTGCTTGGGCTGAGCAGCTATTGGCTCTTCTAGGTCCACACTGTGTGGAGAGCCATGATGGGTTCTCCTACCTCTGATGACAGGAGTCTACCTAATAACCCCCTGGCATAACTGCACATGTATTTTCTGAGGATTCTCATTTTCAAGAGAACCATGAATAGTACAGTAGTGACCTAAGTTTTGAAACTGATGCATGCCAGACAAATACTCTACTACTAAGCTGCAACCCCAACCTCAGCCCCAGCTACAAACACAAGTCCTAAGACTGAAAGAAATGTAAAAGACTTTTTGCCATGCTCTCAGGACACCACCCACCCACCCCAAAACCAGCCCAAGCCCAGCTTGTGAGTGAGAACTTCCACCATGTTCTTGTGACCCCTCCAGACCCACCGAAGCACAGGCCCAGAGAGTGTGTGGGAGAGCTTCTGCACTCTCCTGCACCTGCTGATTCTCTCCAGCCCAAAGCCAGACCCATCACATGAGTAAGACCATTCGCCATGCTCTCAGGACCCCTCCACCACTCCTGAACCAGCCCAAGCCCACTTTGTGAATAATAACTTCAACCATGCTCACAGGACCCATCCAGACATGCCCAATCCCAGGACCAGTGAGTGGATGGAACATCTTCTGCACTCTCCTACACCCCCTAAACCCCTTCAGCTCAATCCCAGGCCTGGCATACAACATGGTGTGAGACTCTGCAGCTGAAGACTCTGCCGAAAAGCTAGGATCCACAACCACCCAGCTAATCCAAGATAGAACATCTTGCTAGAGGGGTACAACAAGTTCACCTCCAAGGACTGCAGGAGGAAGGAGCTGAACATAGTAGCCAGATCCAAGCCAGGCACAACTAGATGAACTCAAACTTAGTAGATCTGCACCCAAATTTTATTACATGCTAAGATTATAACTGCACCAAACCTCTACACCAAAGGTCAAAAGATAGTGCTATACAAAATGACAAAGAGAGGGAGCAAAATGCAATCGCAGGTCATGAGCCCACCCAGAACAAGTACAGAGGACATTAGCTCAGCTGAAATGTCTGGGTAAATAGCATCTCAAGTAAAGAAACAAAAGCAGAAAGGTGTAGAGGAAGTTGAATCAGAATTAATCTCTGAAACAAAAAAGGAAATCTCTGAATTACTAGCATCTGAAAGAAAGAAACAATAGCAGAAAGGAATAGAGGAACTCAGATCAGAATTAATCTCTGAAATAAAAAAGAAAGCTCTGAATTAATAGCATCTAAAGTAAAGAATCAAATGTAGAAACATATACAGGAAATCAGATCAGAAATAATCTCTGCAGTAAAAGAATTAATAACTTCTACTCAAAAGACACTGATAAAAAAGTAGAGGAGATAAGAAAAGCAACAGATTCCTTGAATGAGCAATACAGGAAAGAAATAGATCACATGAAGCAGAGTAAAAGAGATATAGAGGAACTTAAAATCTCAATCACAAGATTGTGAAATCATTCAAATGAAAGTGGAGATAGAGTTTCAAATCCTGAAGACGCTATCGCAGCTAGTGAAAAGGTAAGAAAAGCTCTTTTAAAAACAACTAGAATGCAGGAAAAAAATATTTGATAACCTGCAAGATGACACAAAGATGAACAATGTGAGACTAATAGGCATCAGTGAGAAAGAAAGAGTCAATACAAATGACAAAAAAGAATATAGGCAAAAGTAATAGCAGAAAACTTTCCAAATATGAGGAAGCATTCTGACATGCAGGTAACCGAAGAATAACTTCAAACCAATTAAAAATACATCAAGACATATAATAGGCAAGATCCCAGAAATAGAGCTCAAGCACAATATACTAAAAGCAGCTAGACAAAAAAAAAAAAAAAAAAAAAAAAAAAAAAAAAAAAAAAAAAAAAAAAAAAAAAAAAAAAAAAAAAAAAAAAAAAAAAAACAACTGGAAACACGGGGCTGGGGAGATGGCTCAGTGGAATAAGCACTTCCCTGGCAAGTACAAGGGTCTGAGTTCAATCCCTGATTCTGCACCCAAAAAAACAAAACAAAAAAAACAAACTAAAAGCAGCTAGAGAAAAAGAAATGGATCACATCTAAAGGAAAAGCCATCAGAATAATGACAGACTTCTCTACACAAAACATGAAGGCAAGAGGAGCATGGAGCAGAGTACTTCAAGTCTGCTAAGAAAACAAATTCCAGCCCAGACTACTATTCCCTGAAAAACTCTCTTTCAAGTTTGGTGGTGAAGTGAAGTACTTCCATGACAAAGAACAACTAAAAAATTTCATGATGACAAAGCCAACCCTACACAGACTACTAACAGATGTTCTAGGAAAAGAGCAAAATGATCAAAATTCTATGAATGAGAACAGAAGGAATTTACTAAATAGGGCAAACACACACAAAAGAAAAAGGACTAAACAATAGCAGGTATAACATGTCGATCATAAGTCAATACATCTCAATTATAACCATCAGTGTAAGTGGACTCAATTCAGCAAATAAAAGAAATAGAATGGCATGGTAGATTAGAAAACACAATCCAAAAATATACTGCATGCAAGAAACACACTTAACTCAAAAAGAAATTCATAGGCTTAAAGTCAAAGGATGGAAAACAATACTAGACATGCCAACAGAAGGAAAAATCAGGGGTAGTAATCCAGTTCTCAGACAGTCTCAACTTCAAACCAAGAATGATCAAACAAAATAAAGAAGGCCACTATATACTGGTTAGGGGAAAAATTCGAGAGAAAGAGGTAACACTCATAAATGTATATGCACCAAACACGGGAGTGCCCAAACATATAAGACAAATCTCAATGGACATGAAAAAATCTAATATCCAATACCACAATCTTAATAGGAGACTGGAACATCCCCTTATCCCAAAAAGATAGGTCAAGCAAACAAAAAAATTAGCAAAGAAGTAGCAGAACTGAACCAGAGCTTGGAACGAATAGACTTAGTGGATATATACAGAGTGTTCTATCCAAAGACAGCTTAATATACAATTTTTTTCAGCTGCACATGGGTCATTTTCTAAAATAAACCACATCCCCGTCCATAGGCATGCTTAAGTATGTGCAAGAAAACAGAAATTATCCCATGCATATTATCTGACCACAGTGCAATAAAACAGAACAACTCCATAAGACATGCAAATTAACACCCTATTGAGCAAACAATGAGTCACAGATGAAATTAAACAAGAAATTAAACAATATCTACAATTCAATGAAAATTTAGGCACAACTTATCGGAATTCATGGGACACAATGAAGGCAGTTCTCAGAGGGAAATTCATAGCTATGAACTCACAGACTAGGAAAACAGAATGCAAACAAATAAATACCCTAGTGATGCACCTTCAACATCTAGAAAAGAGCAAACCAAACCCAGAGTCCAAAGACAGGAAGAAATCATAAAGATTAGGGCAAGAATTAATTCAATTGAGATGAACATGACAGTTCAAACAATTAATGAATTGAAAAGCTGGTTCTTTGAAAGAGTAAATAAAATTGATAAGCCCTAGCTATCCTTATCAAAAAGAGGAAAGAAAAAATGCAAATACAAATAAAAAGGAATGAAAAGGTTGCAACCACCACAGACCCTGTGGAAATTGAGAAGATTTTTAATGGCTACTTTGAGAATATTTACTCTCACACAATAGAAGACACAAAAGCAAAGAACAGATTCGTAGAAAGGTACAAATTACCAAAAAGGAATCAAGAAGATATAACAACTCTAAATAACCGAATAACAGACAATGAAATACGAAATGTAATAAGAAGCCTGCCGACAAAGAAATTCCAGGTCCTGAAGGATTCACAGCTGAATTCCACAAATAACTTATTGAAGATATAATCACTACACTCCACAAACTCTTCAATGAAATTGAAAAGAAAACAGTTCTCCCAAAATCATTGCTAGTAGCAAGTATTACACTGATAATAAAACCAGGGAGAGACACAACCAAAAAAGAGTATCACAGGCCAATCTTCCTCATCAACATAGATGCAAAAATCCTCAATAAAATCCTAGCAAATGGAATATGTCAAGAAAATCATACAACATGACCAGGTACGATCCTTCCCAGGGATGCAAGGATGGTTCATTATGCACAGATCTATAAATGTAATACATCGTATCAATAGATCCAAAACTAAAAACCACATGAACATTCTAATTGTTGCAATAAAGTCTTTTGACAAAATCCAACACTCACTCATGTTCACAGTCCTACATGAAATTGGAATAAATCCCCCTACTTCAATCTCATAAAAGCCACCTATGACAACCCAGTGGCTAATATAATTCTTAATCGTGAAAAACTGAAATTTTTTACTCTCAGATCTGGTACAAGATAAGGATGCCCTCTATCACCACTCCTATTCAATATAGTTCTGGAATCATTAGCTAAAACCATTAGGCAATAGAGAGAAATAAAAGGAATAAGAATAGGTAAAGAAGAAGTTATATCATGATTATTTGCAGATGACATGATACTTTACTTGGAAGACCCAAAGAACTCCACCAAGCAAGTACTAGAATTGATATACAAATTCAGTAGCATAGCACGATACAAAATTAGTACCCAAAAGTCAATAGTATTCCTTTACACAGAAACAATACCTTTTGGAATAGCTCCATGGAAAATGAAATACCTTGGAATTAATCTAACTAAAGAAGACAAAGATCTTTTCAAGGAAAATTATAGTACTCTTAAAAGAGATTGAAATCGATTTCAGAAAATGGAAGGATATACCCTTCTCCTGGATAGGAACAACCAACATTGTGAAGATGGATATACTCCCCAAATTGCTGTACATATTTAATTCAACACCTATCAAACTAG